>JAOTON010000136.1:0-42171 GCA_034440635.1 Lepas anatifera
GACCCATTAAAAGTAACACCGGAGTAGGTAAGAAGCAGGAACTAAGCAAAACACATTTGTTTACCCGGACACACGGCGAACCCTACACCATTGTTTGCTAGGTATGGCTTACTTCTTTAGCTTACCGATATATTAAGAAAACCGCAAAGACGATTCACAAAATATTATTTTTGTCCTGCTGACCCGTTGAGTGTAGCACTGACTGGCGAAAACAAAAACGAAGGGAAAAATAATTGTTTGCCTCAATTTACGCAAACCCTACAACTGCTTTGTTTGCTAGGGTATGGCTGTTTCTTCGCACTGACATGTTAAGAAAATCTTAAAGACGATTTACAACAATAGTATTTTTGTCTGCTGACCCGTTGAGTGTAACACTAAGGTGCCAAAACGAAAATTAAAAGGAAAAAGGGTTTTACCTGTCTCCACGGCAAACGCTACACCTTATTTGTTTGGCTGGTACGGCTATTTCTTTAGCACTGACATGTTAAGAAAACCTCAAAGACGATTCACAAAAATAGTATTTTTGTCTGCTGACCCGTTGAGTGTAACACTAAGTGCCAAAACGAAAATTAAAAGGAAAAAGGGTTTTACCTGTCTCCACGGCAAACGCTACACCTTATTTGTTTGCTAGGGTACGGCTATTTCTTTATCACTGACATGTTAAGAAAACCTTAAAGACGATTCACAAAATAGTATTTTTGTCTGCTGACACGGTCAGTGTAGCACTGAGTGGCAAAACAAAACTAAGGGAAAAATAACTGTTTACCCGAACTCACAGCGAACCTACAACTTATTTGTTTGCAAGGGTATGGCTATTTCTTTAACACTGATATATTAGGAAAGCCTTAAAGACGATTCACAAAAATTGTATTTTTGTATGCTGAACCGTTGAGGTAACACTGAGTGGCAAAACGAAGGTAAGGAAAAAACAATTGTTTGCCTAAATTTACGGCAAACCCTACAACTTATTTGTTTCAAAGGATGTAGGTGTTTTTTATCACTGGTACCTTTGGAAGTTCAAAAGACCATTCACAAAAATATTATTTTTCTCCGATGACCCATTCAAAGTAACCCTGAGTGGCTAAACGAAAACTAATCAAAACACAATTTTTTTACCCGAGCTCACGGCGAACCCTACAACTTATATGTTTCCTAGGGTATGGCTATTTCTTTAGCACTGATATACTAGGAAAGCCTTAAAGACAATTCACAAAAATAGTATTTTTGTCTGCTGACCCGTTGAGTGTAACACTGAGTGCCAAAACGAAAAATTAGGAGGAAAAAGGGCTTTTACCTGTCTCCACGGCGAACCCTACAACTTATTTGTTTGCTAGGGTACGGCTATTTCTTTAGCACTGGCATGTTAAGAAAACCTTAAAGACGATTCACAAAATTATTATTTTTGTCTAATGACCCGTTGAGTGTAACACTGAGTGGCAAAACGAAAATTAAGAGGAAAAAATGTTTTTACCTGTCTTCACGGCGAACCCTACAACTTTTTTGTTTGCTAGGGTACGGCTATTTCTTAAGCACTGACATGTTAAGAAAACCTTAAAGACGATTCACAAAAATAGAATTTTTGTCTGCTGACCCGTTGAGTGTAACACTGAGTGCCAAAATGAAAATTAAGAGGGAAAAGGGTTTTTACCTGTCTCACGGCAAACGCTACAACTTATTTATTTGCTTGGTTTCGGCTATTTCTTTAGCACTGACATGTTAAGAAAGCCTTAAAGACGATTTACAAAAATAGTATTTTTGTCTGCTCACCCGTTCAGTGTAGCACTGAGTGGGAAAACAAAAACTAAGGGAAAATAGTTGTTTAACCGAACTCACGGCGAACCTTACAACTTATTTGTTTGCTAGGGTATGGCTATTTCTTTAGCACTGATATAATAAGAAAACCTTATAGACGATATACAAAAATAGTATTTTTGTCTGCTGACCCTTGGGTGTGACACTAAGTGGCAAAACGAAAATTAAGAGGAAAAAGTTTTACATGTCTTAACGGCGAACCCTACAACTTATTTGTTTTCAACGATGTTGGTGTTTTTCATCACTGGTACCTTTGAAAGTTAAAAAGACCATTCACAAAAATATCATTTTTCTCTGATGACCCATTAAAAGTAACACTGAGTGGCTAAACGAGAACTAAGCAAAACACAATTGAGCTAAGCAAAATAGATTTTAAGGTTCGCCGGGTGTTCGGGTAAAAAAATTGTGAACTTCCAAAGGTACCAGTGATGAAAAAACACCTACATCCCCTGAAAACAAATAAGTCGTAGGGTTCGCCGTTAAGACAGGTAAAAACCTTTTTCCTCTTAATTTTCGTTTGCCACTCAGTGTTACACTCAAGGGGACAGGAGACAAAATACTATTTTATGAATCGTCTTTAAGGTTTTCTTAACATGTCAGTGCTAAAGAAATAGCCGTGCCCTAGCAAACAAATAAATTGTAGGGTTCGCCGTGGAGAAAGGTAAAAACAATCTTTCCTCTTAATTTTCGTTTTGGCACTCAGTGTTACACTCAACGGGTCAGCAGACAAAAAATGCTATTTTTGTGAATCGTCTTTAAGGCTTTCCTAGTATATCAGTGCTAAAGAAATAGCCATACCCTAGGAAACAAATAAGTTGTAGGGTTCGCCGTGAGTTCGGGTAAAAATTGTGTTTTGCTTAGTTTCGTTTAGCCACTCAGTGTTACTTTGAACGGGTCATCAGAGAAAAACAATATTTTTGTGAATGGTCTTTTGAACTTCCAAATGTACCAGTGATGAAAAAACACCTACATCCTTGAAAACAAATAAGTGGTAGGGTTCGCCGTTAAGACAGGTAGAAACCTTTTTTCCTCTTAATTTTCGTTTTACCACTCAGTGTTACACTCAACGGTTCAGCATACAAAAATAATATTTTTGTGAATCGTCTTTAAGGTTTTCTTAACGTCGGTGCTAAAGAAATAGCCATACCCTAGAAAAAAATAAGTTGTAGGGTTCGCCGTGAACTCGGGTAAAAAATTGTGTTTTGCTTAATTTTTGTTTAGCCACTCGGTGTTACTTTTAACGGGTCATCAGTGAAAACATATATTTTTGTGAATGGTCTTTTCAAACTTCCAAAGGTAACAGTGATGAAAAAACACCTACATCCTTAAAACGAATAACTTGTAGGGTTCGCCGTAAATTGAGGCAAACAATTATTTTTCCCTTAGTTTTTGTTTTGCCACTCAGTGTTACACTCAACGGGTCAGCAGACAAAAATACTATTTTTGTGAATCGTCCTTAAGGTTTTCTTAACACAGTGCTTAAGAAGTAGCCATACCATAGCAAACAAATAATTTGTAGGGTTCGCCGTGGAGACAGGTTAAAACCCCTTTTCCTCTTAATTTTGGTTTTGGCCCTCAGTGTTACACTCAACGGGTCAGCAGACAAAAATACTATTTTTGTGAATCGTCTTTAAGGTTTTCTTAACATGTCAGTGCTAAAGAAACAATCGTACCCTAGCAAACAAATAAGTTGTAGGGTTCGCCATGGAGACAGGTAAAAACCCCTTTCCTCTTAATTTTCGTTTTGGCACTCAGTGTTACACTCAACGGGTGAGCAGACAAAAATACTATTTTTGTGAATCGTCTTTAAGGCTTTCCTAATATATCAGTGCTAAAGAAATAGCCATACCCTTGTAAACAAATAAGTTGTAGGGTTCGCCGTGAGTTCGGGTAAACAATTATTTTTCCCATAGTTTTTGTTTTGCCACTCAGTGCTACAATGAACGGGTCAGCAGACAACAATACTATTTTTGTGAATCGTCTTTAAGGTTTTCTTAACATGTCAGTGCTAAAGAAATAGCTGTACCATAGCAATCAAATAAGTTGTAGGGTTTGCCGTGTAGACAGGTTAAAACCATTTTTCCTCTTAATTTTCCTTTTGGCTCTCAGTTTTACACTCAACGGGTCAGCAGACAAAAATACTATTTTTGTGAATCGTCTTTAAGGTTTTCTTAACATGTCAGTGCTGAAGAAATAGCCGTACCCTAGCAAACAAATAAGTTGTAGGATTTACCGTGAAGACACGTAAAAACATTTTTTCCTCTTAATTTTCGTTTTGCCATTTAGTGTTACACTCAACGGGTCAGCAGACAAAAATACTATTTTTGTGAATTGTCTTTAAAGCTTTCCTAGTATATCAGTGCTAAAGAAATAGCCATACCCTAGGAAACAAATAAGTTGTAGGGTTGGCCGTGAGTTCGGGTAAAAAATTGTGTTTTGGTTAGTTTTCGTTTAGCCACTTGGGGTTACTTTGAATAGGTCATCAAAGAAAAATAATATTTTTGTGAATGGTCCTTTTGAACTTCCAAAGGTACCAGTGATAAAAAACACCTACATCTTTGAAAACGAATAACTTGTAGGGTTCGCCGTAAATTTAAGCAAACTATTATTTTCCCTTAGTTTTTGTTTTCCCACTCAGTGTTACACTCAACGGGTCAGCAGACAAAAATACTATTTTTGTGAATCGTCTTTAAGGTTTTTTAACATGTCAGTGCTAGAGAAATAGCCGTACCCTAGCAAACAAATAAGTTGTAGCGTTCGCCGTGGAGAAAGGTAAAAACAATTTTTCCTCTTAATTTTCGTTTTGGCACTCAGTGTTACACTCAACGGGTCAGCAGACAAAAATACTATTTTTGTGAATCGTCTTTAAGGTTTTCTAAAAATGTCAGTGCTAAAGAAATAGCCGTACCCTAACAAACAAATAAGTTGTAACGTTTGCCGTGGAGACAGGTAAAAACCCTTTTTCCTCTTAATTTTCGTTTTGGCACTCAGTGTTACACTCAACGGTTCAGCAGACAAAAATACTATTTTTGTGAATCGTCTTTAAGGTTTTCTTAACATGTCTGTGCTTAAGAAATAGCCGTGCCTTAGCAAACAAAAAAGTTGTAGGGTTCGCCGTGAAGACAGGTAAAATTATTTTTTCCTCTTAATTTTCGTTTTGCCACTCAGTGTTACACTCACCCGGTCAGCAGACAAAAATACTATTTTTGTGAATCGTCTTTAAGACTTTTCTAGTATATCAGTGCTAAAGAAATAGCCATACCCTAGGAAACAAATAAGTTGTAGGGATCGCCGTGAGTTCGGGTAAAAATTGTGTTTTGATTAGTTTTCGGTTAGCCACTCGGGGTTACTTTAAATGGGTCATCAGAGACAAATAATATTTTTTTGTGAATGGTCTTTTTGATCTTCCAAAGGTATCAGTGATTAAAAAACACCTACATCCTTGAAAACCAATAAGTTGTAGGGTTGGCCGTTAAGACAGGTAAAAACCTTTTTTCCTCTTAATTTTCGTTTTGCCACTCAGTGTTACACTCAAGGGGTCAGCAGACAAAAATACTATTTTTGTGAATCGTGTTTACAGTTTTTTAACATGTCAGTGCTAAAGAAATAGCCGTACCCTAGGAAACAAATAAGTTGTAGGGTTCGCGGTGGAGAAAGGTAAAAACAATTTTCCTCTTAATTTTCGTTTTGGCACTCAGTGTTACACTCAACGGGTCAGCGGAGAAAAATACTGTTTTTGTGAATCGTCTTTAAGGTTTTCTTAATATATCAGTGCTAAAGAAATAGCCATACCCTAGCAAACAAATAAGTTGTAGGGTTCGCCGTAAGTCCGGGTAAAACAATTGTGTTCGGCTTAGTTTCGTTTAGCCACTCGGTGTTACTTTTAATGGGTGATCAGAGAAAAATAAGTTTTTGTGAATGGTCTTTTTGAGCTTCGAAGGGTACCAGGGATGAAAAAACACCTTTATCCTTGAAAACAAATAAGTTGTAGGCTTTGCCGTAAAGGTAGCAATAATTGTTTTTTCCTTAATTTTTGTTTTGCTATTTAGTGATGCACTCATTGGGTCAGCAGACAAAATACTATTTTTGTGATTCGTCCTTAAGCTTTGCTTAACATATCAGTGCTAGAGAAATAGCCATTTCCTAGCAAACAAATAAGTTGTAGGGTTCGCCGTCGGTTTGGGTAAAAAAATTGTGTTTTGCTCAGTTGTCGTTTAGCCACTCTGTGTTATTTTTAATTGGTCATCAGAGAAGAATAATATTTTTGTGAATGGTCTTTTAAACTTCCATAAGTACCAGTGATGAAAAAATGCCTACATCCTTGAAAACAAATAAGTTGTAGGGTTCGCCGTAAATTTAGGCAAACAATTGTTGTTTCCTTAATTTTGTTTTGCCACTAAGTATTACACTTAACGGGTCAGCAGACAAAAATAATATTTTTGTGAATGGTCTTTTTAAATTTGCAAAGGTACCAGTAATGAAAAAAACACCTACATCCTTGAAAACAAATAAGTTGTAGGGTTCGACGTAAATTTAGGCAAAAAATTGTTTCTTCCTTAATTTTTGTTTTGCCACTCAGTGTCACCCTCAACTGGTCAGCAGACAAAAACAAAATTTTTGAATCGCAATCAATGACTTTAAGCCATCAGTGCTAGAGAAATACCTTTATATATCCTTGCAAATAAATCAGTTGTAGGGTTTGCCGCCAACTACAGTTGAAAACGTTGATTTTGTCTATGTTAGGTTTTGCTGCTGTTCAGTATACTTAAGGCATTAGCACTCAAAAGCCAAATTTTTGTGAAGAGTGTTTGAAGTATTTCTAAGTCATGAGTGACTAAAAAAACAATTATTGGATAGGATAAAATATGTTGCAGGGTTTGCCGTGAATATAGGTAAAAACCTTTTTCCTCTTAATTTTCGTTTTTCCACTCAGTGTTACACTCAACGGGTCAGCAGACAAAAATACTATTTTTGTGAATCGTCTTTAAGGTTTTCTTAACATATCAGTGCTAAAGAAATGGCGATACTCTAGCAAACAAATAAGTTGTAGGGTTCGCAGTGAAAAAATTGTGTTTTGTTTAGTTTTTGTTTGGCCACTCGGTGTTACTTTTAATGGATCAGAAGAGAAAAATAATACTTTTGTGAATGGTCTTTTAAAACTTCCAAAGGTACCAGTGATGAAAAACACCCAAATCCTTGAATACAGATAAATTGTAGGTTTCGCCGTAAATTTATTCAAACAATTGTTTTTTCCTTAATTTTATGCCAACTTGTTAGTTTTTTTCCGGTCAAAATTACCACCCCCTTGGTCAGAAAAGCCCCTCCCTGTTAAGTTACCCCCCGCCCAGTGACGGATCCAGGAAGGGGGCAAAAAGATATTTGGCCCCCAAACGGAAAAGCTCGGGGCAAAACTATGTTTTGACCCTCCAAAGTGGTCGACCTCGCTTTTGCCCCGACTCCTTTTTAGTTTACCTATAAGCAAGACTTTGGTGCTTCAACTCTCAGCTTCAGGCAGAACCAGTGAAGTTCATTGTGAATATTGGGCCTTGGATAGGAAAAAGTATCTTAAGCCAATATCTTTCACCCCCGTGACGTTTTGTTTTTTGCTTTTTGATTTTGGTTTGCCCCTCCCAAAGCGACCGGCTAGATCCGCCACTACCTCCCCCTCCCCCGATGCGCCATCCTGGATCCGCCTATGCCTCTGAGCAGCTTCCTGCTATACATAAACTATGTGCGCTCTGATATTTGGGGGTGGGGGCCTCCTATGCCCCTTTGAACCACCATTTCAGCAAGCCAGGTAGTCATAGCTCCCATTATGATTGATTTGCATCTCTTATGGCAAACGAGCTGTGTGGCTGGTAAATGGTCCGCTTGCTTTAAGGCCCCGCCTTTGGTGGGCGGGGCTTGGAGGACGTTGAATGTTGCCGATGGAAGTTTTTATCATTCGAATAAACGTGTTTTGTTGATGCTGGCTAAACTAGGACAGTTGAAGGTGTCGGGTTTTTTGTGAATTATCTATGATATATGAGTAAATTCGATGTGGAACTGTTTTATATCTTAACAGATTAAGGTAGGAATGGCAGGGTTCGCAAGCATTTTTGTAAAACGGTCATTTTTACATAAAATGTACGCCTAGAGCGAAAATAATATATATAATTGTTGTTTATATTTTTGTGAATGATGCTGACTGCGATGGCCGCGCTTGAACACCAAAAACCGATGATAAGTATGTAATAAAGCGTTGATTTAGGGTTCGCCACGCTTTTTGACAGGGCGGCTTTTGAAATTGAATTTTGAATTCAAAGCCAGGGGCTGGAGTTTAACGAAGTATGTGTTAATTGTGAATCATCTTTGGTGTCAATGGAAAGCACCAGAGCTGAAATGACACTTCTAGCTCTTTTTGTCTTAAAATTGTAGGGTTCGCCAGATTTTCGAGCTTTATATTTTGGTGACCTCTGGAGGTCAAACCGTTAGTTGTGAACACGAATGATTTTAGGGGGTTACTAGGGACTTGCATAGCAGTGTCCATGCAAAATTTCAGCAAAATCGGAGGGGACGCGAATACGTATTTGAATACGAATACGAATACGTTGCTATTATCACGGACATCCAAGGTGAGCATTTTATTTTCCTAAAGCGCCTATTTCTATCTAAGGGGCGCTTATGCTGTCCAGGGCACCTATGTTACCAAGATTTGCCTTTGCTGCCCAGGGGTGCCTTTCTAGCCAAGGGCGCATATGATATCCGTAGGGCGCTTCATCCAGGGGGCGCCTAGGCTACTCAGGGTGCATTAGTTCCCCATGGCGCAATCCTGCTATCTAGTGGCTCCTTTTCTTTGCCGTGGCGCTTTTGTTAGCTTTCTAAATTTCATCTTCAACATTTTACTGGGGCGCAAAAGACCAGTAAAGGCGTTTAGTGTTTGGGCAGAGGCGCTTTGCCATGGTTTTAAGGACTATGTGTTAATTCAAGCGGAATAAGTGGTATCTACCACCTTGGCGCACGAAATGGGTACAGGCGCGCCGCTCATATCGGGTGCCTTCGGCGCCCGATATGAGCTAAGCTATACTGAGGCGCTTCGGAGCTAAAGGGGGCCCGGGCCCCCTGGGCCCCCCTTGGATCCGTCACTGAGTAGATGTAAGGAAAGGTGAAACGTTATGATAAACACAGAATGAAGCATGTGGGCATTTTCCATCGACCTTTATCTATATTCTTCAATTCGTCAGCATGGGAGAATTGCTCTTGTGCGTGAAATTTCGAGAGGTGTTAAGATAATTTTGGTGGCCATGCGATTGAATGCTGAAATAGATTAGGCATGTGTGTTTTTAACATAAATGGGACCAACTAGAATAAAAAGAAAACAGTTTCAAGGTGTTCAAGTACTCTCTTGATCAATTGATAACTTTTTTCGTTTATTGACTGTGATTTGCGCGTTTAATGATCACAAGTCATTGTCCTTTAACACGTACTGCATTTCTCTCAAGCAACAAGAATACAAAAATCAGTTAGCAGTTTCACGTAATTGAAAGAAGTTTCCAGTAACCATTTCGACAGTTCCTTGGCTAATCCCGAATGCGGTCATTTTCTCACTGTCCGAACGACCAATCATTTCTATATCCGTTTTAGGTCATCATCTAATACCTAACTCTTTTAAAACGGTGAGTTATGTGCAGTGTTCAGATCGAAGTGAAAAGACCATTCAGATTGATCAAACGAGTATATTTTGTCACTGACCATCCACTTATACCATCAACCATCGACTTGAGGTCAAGTTCAGGACGCATCATTTAAGAGAAGAGGTGAGCGTGCACTGTGCATGCCCAAATCGAGACACAGCCGCCCTCCCGATGGACAGACCGCGCAGAAATACGTCCTCGTCACGTTTGATTTCGCGCACGCGTACGACGTAGTGGACCACCGCGTGCTACGCGTTCGCCTACTGGAGATGGGGCTGCCAAATTGCACGATGGCCTGGATTTGGCAGTGGCTCCGGGACCGAAGGGTCAAGGTGGAACTAATTGGCGTGCTCTCCAGTGAGCGCATTTTCCGAACTGGCCTGCCGTAAGGCAGTGTCTTTTCGCCAGTTTTATTTTTGTTATGGGCGGCTCGGCTGGTAGACGCACTCCGCGCGGTTCCCGGATGCTCCCCCTACATGTACGCCGATGATAGGGCGGCTCTCTGCACGGGCAACAACATCCAAGTCGCCAAGGATCGGGCGCAAGCTGCTGCTGGCCCCCTTGTGAAGTGGGCCCCACAGCACAAAATGGTGGTATCAGGAGCTAAGATCCAAGTACTGGTGATGCTCCAATGGGCCAGAGACGCCGATCCCTTCAGTATTAAGGTCGACGGGAAGTCTGTCACTGCTGGAGACACCCTATAGCTACTTGGCGTCACCATCGATCGGCTTCTCCACTTCGGTCCACACTATAAGAGACTGTAGGAGAACGTCCACCCCCGCATCTCCCACCTACGTTAACTGTCCGGCTACATCTGGGGGCTGCACGAACAGCACCTCCGGACCGTCGCTACTGGCTACGTGAGAGGAGCGATGGAGCAAGCGGCTGCAGCATGGCTCCACGCCACACCGCCATTTCATGTCGAGCTGCTGGAACGCAAAATGAGAGCATCGGCGCGTAGCATCACAGGATGCACCCGCCCCACCCCCAGCCATGCGCTGATGACCGAGGTAAGACTCCCCCGTGGCGGCCAGACGGAGGGTACTCGCGACCCGACTGCTGGTGAAAGTCCATGCGCTGCCAACTGAAGTCCCTTTGTGAAGACGTGCAGAGGCGACAGCGCCGTCTCCTCGGTGACCGGGTGGCGGCAGGTGGGCAGAGAGATGTGGGATCAAGCAGGCATGTCCCTCCCCATCGAGCCTCTCCTTCCTCGACGTCTTCCACCGTGAGTATCAGGAGAGTGAGTCACATTTCAACTAGACGTGGGCCCACTGACATCAGGAGCACCACCTGTCCGGAAGAAGCGAGTAGCTATCCACCACCTCGCTTCCCTGACTCAATGTGCCACATGGGTGTGGACCGACGGGTCAGTGCACGGAGGGGTCACGAGCGGGGGAGCTGGGTCTTCATCGAGTCACCAGACGGAGCCCAACATGAGCTCCGGCGACCAGCAGGCTCGCTCTCCTCGAGTTTTCGGGCTGAGATGGTAGTCCTCCAAACTGCCTGTGTTTTCCTACTGGACCACTCAGTGCACAGAGAAGATCCGGTCATCTTCAGCATGGTCCGCCAAGATGATGACGCATTATAGAAATAAAATGGTTTCAATGTCTGTAGATAAGACAGCGAATCGGTAAAAATCGCAAACTTCCTCGCCATCAGCTTAGACACCTGGTCCAAACAGCAAAAAATGGCGTACAGCTCTGAAGTAAAAATGGATCCTTCGTAAGACAAACTAGAAAACTTCTCAACATCGTGACCAACAAATGCACGCCCTGTGCCATTGTCACTTTCTTTTGCAACCGTCTGTATAGAAACAGACGTGGTTTTCGAACGGCTCTGCAGCAAGTTCATAAATTACTGGCGCGTCGGTTCAGGAGGCACATTTTTGCTTTGTTGGAGTAGGTCTGTGTTCGTGTTAACTGTTGACATGAGCTGTGGTTCAATAACAGCTGCTTGATGTGGTTCTACGAGGCCGCTGTCGATACCAGCCTGTGCCAGTCAGACACAGACTCTCACTCCCGGGTGACGGGTTGCAACACGCCAGCTACTGTCTATCTGACAGAGGTAGGTGTCGCCAAAAAAATGTTTGGTATGTGGGGCGTGTTGGTGACTGATTTTAAAGGGAATGTGGCACCTTGGTCAAATCCTGGAATTTTGTGTAATTAGGCGTACTTTTAGCCGAAAATAATGAAACCACTCATGATTTCTCTGAAAAAATGTACAATAAGCGCAACATTTTGATTTATAAAGCACTCATCTAGGAAAAGAAATAAATATCTGCCTGTGGATGATGTCATGATCTGGCAACCACCACCATACTCGAAACGCTTCAAGGGCTTCGATTGGCTGATGCTCATCGTGATGTCAGCATATGTCGTCACACCAGCAGCTCACAACAATGGCCGCCTGGCGAGAGGTACATGAGAGGTACATTTCGGGTAGGTTTTAGCTTTTTTTCTACGGAAATATCGGGTTCCAAGACAAATGATATATAGGGTACCTGGTTTTCCGACTTGCTTTACAACTTGGCTATCTCAGTTAAAATCACGTTATAAAGGTGCCACATTCCCTTTAATAGCTTAATGGAAAGTGAGTATCTTACTGCGCATTTGTAGCGGTATTTCATTAAAGGGAGATACGCGAAAAAATTATTATTGTGGTTTCGTGCTATTTGAAAAATCCTGATAAGGAAACTATCAATTATTTTTGTATCTTCGGCAAAATTTTGGGAGGCCACTCACTTATTATCGAAATCAGTTAACAGTTTCGATAAAATGCCCATCACTTACCCATGCCCATACCCATCACTTACTTTTCAAAAACTATTTAAAGTTGAAAAGTAATATTTTTTAATAATACAAATGTTTGTCCTCCTGTATTTGTATTTGAATTAATTTTAAAAAGGTTTTAAAAACTACAAAATAAATTAGTTTGCCCTAGAAATTGAAAAACATAATTACTCAAGTCTTCAGCGGTTTCGTACCTCGGGTCTTGAGCCATTTTCTGCTTCCACCCCAGAATGACAAAACTTTTGCGTCAGATAGGTCACGTGACCCCGGTTTGAGAATTCCTAGGCTTCTGATTGGTTAATTGTGATTTGTTTTAAGCCCTATATTTCTGTTTCAAAACAGTTTTGGAATGTTGTTTTTCTAGAGCGATTTTTCTGTAGTGCTCCAAAGTTCTACATCACTTTTTAGGATAAATATGACCTAATTCTTAGAGAAATTGATAGCCTTAGCCGTGTGTACGTCATAAACATCGATATGAGGTGTACCGGTAAAGTCGTCTAGAAATGTTGACTTTGAGAGCAATTTTAAGGCATTTGCAGGCCGAATTCGCAAAAATGAGAAAAGGACTTCTGAAACAACATTTTGTAACCTTTTGATATAACCAATAAAATTTTTTCGCGTATCTCCCTTTAATTTCCACTAGAATGCTCATTATGGGTGAAGCTTGGAACGCCCCTGTTACTATTCTGATAGCGTGATGATGGACATATCGATAATCTTTTTCGCGGACTAAGTAGCGGCCTCATACACAACACAGCCGTACTCGATCTTCGAACGAATAAGTGATCTGTATAGCATAAGAAGCTTATAACGTAGCGTGTAACGATGAGCGTATAACGTGCGTTTAACGTATATATAAGCGATAAGCGTATAACGTGTATAGCATGAGAAACATTTCTCTATCCGCACCGTATGTCATCCTCGTCAACACCTTCAGTATTTTCAGCGTATCGAAACATTTTTTGCAGAGTTCCTTCAGGTGTGGCACATGGATGTTTATCGAGTGTGAGCCCGATAAATCTGGTTTCTGCTACAACTTCGATCAGATTTCCGCGAATTTACAACATCAGGTATTCAGTCTCAATTTCTATTATAGAAGTGCATGCACTTTGTCTTTGAACTTGAAAATTTCCGTCCATTGCGTGTGCTCCATTGCTGCAATGTGTCAAGGCCAAGCTGCAGCCGCCTCTGTGCAGCTGCTGTAGTAGACGCTGTCACCCATATTGTGAAGTCTTCTTGAGGTTAAGATATCTCAGTATATTGATGACACGACCCTTTTTCAGAAGGATATAAATTCAGGCAACGAGGCACTAAAAGTCATTCAAGATTTCGGCGTAGTTTCTGGTCTGCAACTTAACTTGTCAAAAAGTCATTTTATGTGGTTAGGCAAAGAGAAGAGTTCCCAACAGTTGATTTGCGGACAAGCACCGATTGTACAGGCCAAAATACTTGGGGTAGAGTTTAGTGCTATATATAAGTGTGAAGAGGAAAATATGCGTCGCGTTCATATCAGAATACAAAATACTTTGAACCAATGGTCGCAGAGAGACCTATCTTTAAGGGTAGAATAACAATCGCAAAATCTTTGCTGATATCCCAGTTGATATATATTATTTCGGCTGTGCGAATTGATAATAAGCACTTAGTAGTAATCCAAAGTAAAATCATGAAGTTCATATGGAGAGGACGCCCACCAAAAGTTGCGAGGACTACTCTCTACCAAACTATCGAAAATGGGGGGTTTGAATGTACCCAATGTAGTAAATCTTTACAAAGCTCTGCGCGTATCGTGGATGGGGAAAATCATATCTAACACTGATTCACCTTGTTCTAAAATTTTACAGGTTAGGTTGAAAATTCAGTGTGGGCACATATTGCACATGAACTACGGAGATAAATGGATTAAATCTCAAAATGTGACATTATATTACAAGGAAATGTTGAAATGGCTGAAGGATGTTTTGCCTATTAAAGAGCCACAGAACGGAAAAGACGTGCGAAAACAGTTTCTTTGGAATAATTCAGCAATAAATGTGGGGGACAATCTCTATTCTGCCGTAGGGTATATGAAAAAGGTTTGAATTTGATCGACGATTTTTTCGATCACGAAGGGCGGTACATGAGTTTTGAACGATTTAAAGAGCGCTATCCAGCGGTAAGCGTTGATCCCCTGACCTATTATGCTTGGAATCAAGCGATTCCACTAGGGTGGAGAAGGATGATAACGGGAACTGCAGCGTTGAAACCTGAAGAACGTGAGGTAGGGTATTTGATCAATATAGGAGGGGTAGATGTAAATTTCAAACACATAAAGCCAAAGTTCTTTTCCATTCGATGGCTGGAAGACATAATCCCTAATGCCCAAAGAAAATGGCAAGGTGAAGGAATCAATTTTGGGAAATATTGGCGTAAAATATTTGAAATGCCTTTCAAAATAACCAGTTCAACAAAGCTTCAATCTCTTCAGTTTAGACTAATACATAGATACTTTCCTACCAGACGTTACTTGTGTATTAGAAATGTTGTCCCAGACCCGTTCTGTAGCAACTGTGGCGAAGTTGAGACAACGCAGCATCTTTTCTTGGAATGCGGTGATGCTCGATACTTTTGGGATGCAATGACTTTAAAAATGAATAAAAACCTATCAGCCCCCCACAAGTTCATTCTCAACGCCAATAATGTAATGTTTGGTTCTCTGTCGACCTTGGATGTCGTTAACTTCATCGTTCTAAGTGCTAAACAATATATTGCTAATCAATATTTCAGTGGTGGTCAAATCAGAATCGACGCTTTTATGAAAATCCTTGCAAAAAATTTCAAAATGGAAGAATATAGTGCAACAAAAAATGGGAAGATTGCCAAGTTTAATCGGAGATGGGCACCCTTTCTTGGAGAACAAGGTCAACTTGTGTTATAAATTATTGAGAAAACCCGAACACTGACAAACTGGACTTGTCTGTTTTGTTTGATACGATGTGGAAAGGAAGGGCTCTTGAACGTGCAGGGGAGGTGGGCGGGGGGGTGACACATCGATTATCCTGTGCTGACAGAGCGTGTAGTGAATGAAGGACGCAGTAATTTGTTATGACGTGAAGTGATGAGCATCCGCTTTGACGTGTTTTGCTAAATATATGTGAGACTTCTGAAAAAAAATGACCTAATTCTTAGAGAAATTGATAGCCTTAGCCGTGTGTACGTCATAAACATCGATATGAGGTGTACCGGTAAAGTCGTCTAGAAATGTTGACTTTGAGAGCAATTTTAAGGCATTTGCAGGCCGAATTCGCAAAAATGAGAAAAGGACTTCTGAAACAACATTTTGTAACCTTTTGATATAACCAATAAAATTTTTTCGCGTATCTCCCTTTAATTTCCACTAGAATGCTCATTATGGGTGAAGCTTGGAACGCCCCTGTTACTATTCTGATAGCGTGATGATGGACATATCGATAATCTTTTTCGCGGACTAAGTAGCGGCCTCATACACAACACAGCCGTACTCGATCTTCGAACGAATAAGTGATCTGTATAGCATAAGAAGCTTATAACGTAGCGTGTAACGATGAGCGTATAACGTGCGTTTAACGTATATATAAGCGATAAGCGTATAACGTGTATAGCATGAGAAACATTTCTCTATCCGCACCGTATGCCATCCTCGTCAACACCTTCAGTATTTTCAGCGTATCGAAACATTTTTTGCAGAGTTCCTTCAGGTGTGGCACATGGATGTTTATCGAGTGTGAGCCCGATAAATCTGGTTTCTGCTACAACGTCGATCAGATTTCCGCGAATTTACATCAGGTATTCAGTCTCAATTTCTATTATAGAAGTGCATGCACTTTGTCTTTGAACTTGAAAATTTCCGTCCATTGCGTGTGCTCCATTGCTGCAATGTGTCAAGGCCAAGCTGCAGCCGCCTCTGTGCAGCTGCTGTAGTAGACGCTGTCACCCATATTGTGAAGTCTTCAACGAAAAGCACATGACGTATGTTTGCGGGAAGTGTCTGCAATATCATTGGTCATAACTGCAAACAAGGCTATGAAAATCACAGAATCCTGGGCTATGCTGCTCTGTTGCTGATACCAATCCGATACGACTGAGTTTACGCGAAATCTTAAATACCTATTTTTCGGAATATTAGAAATAAACCACCCCAAGTGGCCTCGCACGCCGAGTCCAAAGAGTTTCTGCAGAACGCCCTTGGATAGCAAAGGTGCCCCCAAGGGAAAATGGCGCCCCCTGGGGAGGAAGGCGCCCCCTCCAGAAAATCTTGCACCCCTTCTCGAAAATGGAATCCGCCGTCTCTGAGTGTTCACGGCACATGTGTACGGTGTGGACGGTGTGTACATTCTGTGTACAGCCAATCAGCGTTGAGCAGAACTAGGGCATGGGGCGTGGTCAAACCTGGCGCGGAAAGGGCATGGCGTCACAAACCTGTACAGTGTGCAGTGTGTGCACGGCTGGAGAGCGTGTACAGTCACCGTACACGTGAAAATATTGTACACAAACGGCGCTCACTCCCGTGCCTAGGCACTGCACGTTTTGTGTACGGCGTGTTCACGGAGCGTACACAGGGGCCCGGCGTCGCGGCGCAGATGGGTGGAGCCTAGGTAGCCTCAGGAATGTTTACGTCCATCCTGAACGCAGATGCCGTGAATAGGGCTCTTATTATCCCGCACTGAAGTAAAGCGAGATGATTAAGACGGGTGTTTCAGACGTTCGGGGCCCAGACTTTCGGTCGGATACGTTTTTTTTGTTGCTAGATTTGTAGGCATGACATGTATTTCGAAGACACAAACAATTACAGGTATGTTAAATAAGACATGACAGGCAGACTCACATCTAGCAAGGAAGTGATTCGATTAAAACGTCCACGCTGAAGCCGGGCGGCAGGCACTGCACGATACGTCAGAGACCTTCATGAGCCGAGTTAAAAGCAAAAGCCTTAGAATAGTGACAGTGGGAGAGTGACAGGAAGAAGGTATAGGAAGCGTCGAGAGAGATGTGATGCTGACGAGATTGCGAGCCGGCGACAGACGCGACACCGTACTTGGTTGCGAGCACCGAAGCAAGCCAGCTCGGGTGGCGAAGCAAATAACGCGGCGACGAAGGGTCCGCGGCGGCGGCGGGCGTTGTTATTGTTATTGGGGGGTTGGGGTTGTCGTTGCGAGCTTACCGGGAAGCTACAGGGCACGCGTTCACGCAAAGCAACGTTTGTATTTCAGGTTCCGATGTGACCGGCCGGTGGGGACGCAGGAGGAGGCCGAGGCGTATTTGCTCACTTACACGAAAGGAGAATGTCTTAAACTGTTTGAAGTCACGAAAGCGGACTGAGGCGTATCGCGCCGAGTAATTGTGGTCAGGCAGAGAATTCCGTTGCTGCTCTTGCCATGAGCGTTTCCCAGTTGGCGACTGTCGTCAGGCTCCAGTGACGCGCTCTTGCTCCACCAGTGGCGTATCC
Organism: Lepas anatifera; assembly: GCA_034440635.1. Classification (NCBI taxonomy): domain Eukaryota; kingdom Metazoa; phylum Arthropoda; class Thecostraca; family Lepadidae; genus Lepas; species Lepas anatifera. The sequence goes on from JAOTON010000136.1 coordinate 17,739, forward strand.
GGGAGGGCGGGGGTTAGGACTCGCCCAATGGCTGAGCCATCACCCCCCCACTGGCTGAATATAAGCTACAAACTATGAAATTGTGTCGAGGACTATACGAATTGTTTCCTCAAAGTCCGTTAAACCGTTATTGTGTAGAATGGAACAACAACCATGACTTTGTATTATCTAATGCTGAAGTTTGCACTTTCCAACCTGTCGAGAGCATTTTGCACTCACGGAAGACATTTTGCACTCCAGTTCCAGCAGGAAAACCTGGAAATCTCTCCCCCTCCCTCATCGTGTCACCGTAATCTGGGCCTGGATGTGACCCCTTCCGAACAAGGGTCCTAAATCCGCCACTGATCTGCGCTACTACCCGGTGATGGGGTTTGTGTTACGTGCGACTCAGAAAAACACTGCTGGAACCTGAGAAGCAGTTCCGTGCACAAGCATGAAGGGTGTGATTCAGCACAAATTCAGCTGCTGCAGAGCTGGAGCGGCAGGACTTTGTTCCAGGGAACTCCGATCCGGTACACTCCTGGTGTCGGTGAATCATCACGTGATCGCACCACAGCCTGAGTCATTGCTACACGAAGGAATCCGGGGGAGCGTGGAACCAGGAAAAAGACGCATCCGCTATCTGAAAACGATTCCTCCATGCTTTGCGTTCATGTCTGATCAGAACGTAGAACACAGCAGGAACGGAATTTATCAAATCGAAGAGAAAATGAATATGAAGCCGAATAATCGACTATTTTTACTATCATATTTTATTACTTTACATGTTCCAAGATGTGCGCAGTTGTATAACAGTGGTTGACAGATATTAACACTTAAACCAACACAGCAGGCAGATGAACGCGTTTCGACAAAAATTGTCTTCTTCAGCATCTATGGTAGGAGGGATGAATTGTCTTCATCCCTCCTACCATAGATGCTGAAGAAGACAATTTTTGTCGAAACGCGTTCATCTGCCTGCTGTGTTGGTTTAAGTGTTAATATGTGCGCAGTTGTTTGAATTATTTTTAAACCGGTAATCCTTGTCTTCATCCTTACTCTACATGGGGGGCTTTGAACGCATGCGCCTGAGGCTGTAGCGATCCTTTCGGGTGGAATCTCGCCTTTTTGTCACCATTTCTCATCCTTACCGTCTCCTTCCATTGTTTTTAATCACTTCATACTCAGCGCAGCAACACTTTAAAGGCCGCCTTAATAGTGTGGAAGTGTGTGTGCAATGCATGACTGAGTTCAGAAATGTGCTGAGGCCTATAGTCTCCGCCTCAGCATTGGTCTGAATTCATTCATGCATTACACACACACAGTTCCACTACAAAAACAACACAGACGCAACAAAAACAGAACAGTTCCTTGATTATCGGATCGACTCGGGTGATTCGATGGTGATTAGAGATTGGATGGCGATTGGTGATTTCGATGGTGATTATTATTATTTTATTGTCTTGCCCGCCCGGTCGCTCTGAATCCGGATTGATATGAATAAGGTGCTTCGTGTCTTTGGTTTTCTTATCATCAAAGCCATATGTAAAGCTGATAGATATTGGTGTCTTGGCTAACTTCGCTAGAGCAGGTCGGGAAATCCCTGGCGAGTAGGTTATTTCGATCTCGGCACGGAATGAAGCCATCCTATACATGGGCGCTGCTACCATCAAGGGAGGGAGGATCCTTCCCTCATCACTGGTGAGAGTAACCGCCTCTAAAACATAGGGCTCCTGCGATTTCTGCCTTCACCTCAGAAGTTTGACCAAACTGATAATTTTCAATTTTGGTTGAATCTGATAATTTTTTAACAGAAGTGGGTGGACCACTGGATCCCACCTGCCCTCATCTATTATAACGCCCATGATTCCATCCCCAGAACCCCACGTTAATCTCCTTGACCTTGAGACCGGCACTGTTGATTCGCTGAGTTCAACACTGGTCAATGCTGTCGCGATGCTCGCGGCGCGAGCAGTCCTGGGCATGATGGATCCTCACTCGCTCTCCAGCTGTCGGGGGAGGCGGGGTACCAGCTGCAGTCGCTGCAACCAGAGAACGTGCACTTGCGCTGAAGGGAGCAGGGCGCTGATCGGTGATAGTAACTACACTTATTGCTCAAAATGTACCTCAGAGTGAACGTGTTCTCAACATTTTTCGTAATAGCTGTTTTATCTCTGAGCACCAGCATGGCCAGAACCAGAGAGAAAATTAAGGCATCCTGTCTTCCTTCCCTACACACTTGTCCTCACAGTGGCAAGTGTATCAGCAAATCAGCGCTGTGCGACGGCAGCTCCGACTGTGAGGACGGATCCGACGAGACGGGGTGTGACGATGTGGACTGTGTGGGAGACCGCTTCCGGTGCCCGGGCGGCACCAAGTGTCTCCGGCCCGCCTGGGTGTGCGACGGCGACGACGACTGTGGCGACGGCGCCGACGAGGCCGACTGCCCCGATCACGGCTGCTCCAGGGCTCAGTTCGCCTGCGCCGACAGCGGGATGTGCATACAGGCCAGTTGGCTGTGCGACTCGGAGAATGATTGTCGCGACGGCAGCGACGAGGCCGACTGTCCCGACATCAACGCCTGTGCCGACGATGAGTTCTCCTGTGGCGGTGATCGCTGTGTGTCCAAGAAGTGGGTTTGCGATGGTGACAACGACTGCAAGGACGGCAGTGATGAGGCCGACTGCCATCAAGATGTTCCCACCTGTCCACCAACCAAGTTTCAGTGTGTGACTTCGGGAACGTGCATTCCGGAAGCGCTGGCGGTGTGACGGCCAGGCCGACTGTGTCGATCAGTCCGACGAAGCCGACTGCAGCTCGCACACGTGTAAGAGCACGGAACACAAGTGCATGACCGAGAAGTGCATTCCTTTGAGCTGGGTGTGCGACGGTGAGGATGACTGCTTTGATGGAATTCCGTCCGATGAGGCCGACTGCTCCAGTGTTTCGCCCTCCCCTACCCCACAGGGCTGTACGGACGGGACTTTTGACTGCGGGAACTACACCTGTATTCCGATCTCGTCCCGCTGCGACGGAACGTCCCACTGCGCCACTGGGGTGGATGAGGTGGGCTGCAGCGGCTGCAGGGACGGCGCCTTCCACTGCGCCGAGGGCAGCTGTGTCCTAGACAGCCTCCGCTGCGACGGGGAGAAGGACTGTCCCGACAGCAGCGACGAAGCCGACTGTGCACCGCCCTCCTGCGATTCTGACCGGGAGGTGGCCTGTTCAGACGGCAAGTGTATCGGAGTGGCCCACTGGTGCGACGATTACATCGAGTGTGATGACGGCGGTGACGAGGCCTCCTGCGAGGGGTGTATTCCCGGATATCAGAACTGCGGCGATGTCTGCATCAGTGCTCTTATGGCATGCCAGGACTTCATCACTGTCAGGTCCAGAATGTTCCCCGAAGAGTTCCCTTCACCATCCCCTGATCCGGCCCCAGCCTCGGAGGTGTGTCCATCCGACCAGTACACCTGCACCAACGGTGTCTGTGTGGACCAGGAGCGACTCTGCGATGGAGAGGACGACTGCGGCGACGGCTCTGACGAGGACCTCGGCACCGACTGTCCCTGCGGCCGCAACGAGTTCCGCTGCGACAACTCCCAGTGTGTGCGCACGCGCTGGACCTGCGACGGTGACGACGACTGCGGCGACGGCTCCGACGAGTCCCAGTCGGTCTGCAGCGCGACCGCAACGCCAGAGTGTCTGAATGAAGAGTGGGTACCGTGCGGCACGCACGTGCCGCCCAAGTGTGTGATGCGCGGCTGGGTGTGCGACGGGCACGCCGACTGCGACGACGCCAGCGACGAGGTGGGCTGCGGCGGCCCGGAGAGCTGCAGCAGCATGTTCGAGTGCGACGACGGCCACTGCATACGGCCTGGGTGGGTGTGTGACAACGTGACCGACTGCTCGGACGGCACTGATGAAGCGGCCTGTGGGCACGCCGGCACCTGCGGCCAGTCGAGCGTCACCTGCCCCGACGGCCGCTGCCTGCCCGCCGCCGCCCGCTGTAACGGAATCGACGACTGCGGCGACGCCAGCGACGAGGAGGACTGCGTGGAGCTGCGGGCGGTGCAGCCGGACGGGGCGCTGAAGCCGGGTTATGTGCGGCTGCTGAGGCAGTACCTGCAGACGGCCTATGTGGCGCTACAGCGCAAGGACACGCCGCACGCCATGCAGAGCATCATAAAATCGCTGTTGATGCTGCCGTTGACAAGGGCACCGGAGGCCGATCCGGCCACCGAACCAGTCGTGTACGCTCCGTGAGTCGGCCGACCAGAACACCACTGGCCTCAATTTAGTGGTATACTCAAATAACGTGATTGATCAAGGATTCCAGGATGGCTGTGGGCGGTTCTCCACGCGCGCCGTCGGAGTCAGTAGCGCGTCGCTCTGAAGTGCCCAGCCGAGTCCGAGTCATCTGTTTCGGCTTCTTCCGAGCTTTGCATTTCAACCCACGCTATGAATGAAGCACACCGTGTTCTTGTGTGGTCCGCTAAACTTCAGCCTGTAGACAGCGTGTGCCAGGGCCCACGTGATTACAAACACCTCCTCTTCCCCTCCATCCGGATGGCGCCCTCCTCGCCACCAATCAGATAGTTTTCTTCGGGGAGGTTGGTGACCACCGCGTCGTGGCCTTCCCCGTTCACGAGGGCAACGCACAGTGTGACCTGAAAAGAATGGATTCGAATATATTTATGAATGTCTTGGCCCCTGGGTCCGTGGGTGCGGGGTGGGCGCCGGAAGTGATGCCCCGGCACCCCGCGCCGGGCGCCTGCAGGCGCCATCCGCCATGGCGGCGCGGCTAACTTCTTTAAATCTATGACTACGTATACACCCAGTGATGACTATAACGACAATGTGGAAGATTGATTTTTTAATGGAAATCTGATTCTGCTACATACCAGATACTTTACCTTACTCTACAACTAGACGCTATTTAAGGCCTTGGCAGAAGAAAATTGATATGGGCGCTATATGACGGTTTAAAAAAGCCCTAGGTTCCAGGTCAGTTCACCTGGCCCGGACCAGTCACCCCCCGGAAGAATATTTCAGATAACAAGTGAAAACCGTTGTACTATATCAATCTTCAATTTGTGTTACATATTGACCATGTAGAATTGACTCTATGACGTAACAGTCACTTTGTGGAATTCATTACGATGCAAATAAAAAATAAACATTACCCCCCTCCATTACCCCAAAAAGTTGGACATCATTTTTGTATCGATTGCCTAGGCTATGGTGCAGGTAATGAAGTCTATTGGGAAACATGGAGAAAAGGCGAAGTCATCGCCAAGCTCAAATTTCCCTGGACATTGCTTAGAATAGCTTCCTATTCTTCGAATGGAAGCGTCTTTTGTCACTCTTCAGGGAATGTTGCAAGTTTGGACCGGAACTTGTGAGACGGACTGCTTAGGTGGGCTGAACTAGGCTCAATAGCTTCCTAGGCGGTTTGAAATGGCGATAGACTGAAACTGACCTCCGAGAGGTCAGTTTGGGCAACTTGAGAAAATTTCAGGATTGGGCCAAAAACTTCGTAGAAAATGGTGATAGAGGTTTCATCTATATTACCATTGGCGGACGGGGAGGGCCATTCCGGCCATGCCCCCCCAAAGTGCTGGAGAGGTCAAACTATCTCATGGCCCCCCAAAACGCCGGATAAATTTTTGAAAAAGGTGTTTACTGTTTACACTAGGTCTGTAGAGCGTCCGCCCCTGTATATTACTATTTTAGTAGCACGGCCCGTCCCACTATCCGTCCACTATTCGTTATGACGGCGGTCGGGGCGGAGTGCAGGTCAAAACAGTGACGTCACAGACCCGGGATTTTTGTGCCTTATTGGCGAAGGTTTCGTGATGCAGGCAATACAATACAGTGCAATACAGAAACATTTATTATTGACATGTATTCGACATTATTTCATACCACATTGCCACAAAAGTCTAAGCTTAACACGCGCATTGACGGGGGTCTGAGCCACCTTCGCATTGACGGGGGGCGGGTACCCGCCCCCCTAAGATCTCGAGAACCACGGTAGGTAGCGAAAAACGGTAAACGGCGTTGGGCTGCCCATCCACTTCTCCATCGAAAACATTTGAACCATTTTTTTGTCAGGTCACATTTAAGGTCACGAGAGGTCAAAACATGCCGTCATAGGGATAACATGTAAATTCAGTTTTTCGGCCATTACATCTGAACAAGTAAAGATAGAGCAAAACGACTTGAACTATATGAATCCTCTCAGAAAGCCGAATCGAATGATATATAAGTTGACCTTGCTAGGTCAAATGAAGGATTTGACCTGACCTGAGGTCAGGTCAGGGTCAAATTATATAAAATGCATATCATTAGAACCGCAAAGCCCAGGCGAGTCTAATGCAGCTAAAATAAATGCTCTATCACCATCCGTTACTGAGTTATTCCGTAAAAACCATTTTTCCCATGTATTTCCAATGGAGAGGTCATGCGTCGTACCTGACCTTAGGTCATCGATATCAAAAATACCGGAACATATTTTAGAGAACTCGGTTGGGCCATTATGTGATATGAGTTTCAATCGGATAAGTTCACCCTGCTCCGACTTATGCTATCTTAAACTTTTTTGAGGTCGGGTCACGACCTGTACTGGTGACCTGACCTGAGATGACCTAACCTTAAAATTTTCACAGAAGTTGTAAAAATGATGAGGGAAAAGGTATACCAAGTACGGCGGCGCTACGCGCCGCTGGTTTTCTGCTATCTCCGAAAAACCCGAGGGGGGCGGGTACCCGCCCCCCGTCAATGCGCGTGTTAAATATTGGTGCCTCTCTCCCATACGCCATACACATTTACGCAAAAACATTTTGATACGTGGGGCGTTCCTGCACAGATCAACCAAGCCCCTACATAGCATAGTCACAGAGTTTCAATTGCGTCCATTGGGTTTTCAGAAGCGTGGAATCCTGATCTGATATGATTTTTTTGTCCTGAGACGCACGGTTTCGTAGTTATAGCTTGAAGAAAATCGTGAAAATCGCCAAATTCGTCAAAACATGGCAATATACAACGATTATTTTCGGCATTAACTTTCATTTCTTAGCTTCAGATGGTACGGGAAAGGATTTAGCACAAGCAACCAAAGTTGAAAAATCTCGTTTTTTATTCAAAAATTAAAAAAATTAGAGACGTTTTGGCCATTTCTGCAATGATTTTTCTAAAGTGTGCCCAATAATTCAGGTTAACACGCGCATTGACGGGGGTCTGAGCCACCTTCGCATTGACGGGGGCGGGTACCCGCCCCCCTAAGATCTCGAGAACCACGGTAGGTAGCGAAAAACGGTAAACGGCGTTGGGCTGCCCATCCACTTCTCCATCGAAAACATTGGGACCATTTTTTTGTCAGGTCACATTTAAGGCCATGAGAGGTCAAAACATGCCGTCATAGGGATAACATGTAAATTCAGTTTTTCGGCCATTACATCTGAACAAGTAAAGATAGAGCAAAACGACTTGAACTATATGAATCCTCTCAGCAAGCCGAATCGAATGATATATAAGTTGACCTTGCTAGGTCAAATCAAGGATTTGACCTGACCTGAGGTCAGGTCATGGGCAAATGATATAAAATTCATATAATTAGAACCGCAAAGCCCAGGCAAGTCTAATGCAGCTAAAATAAATGCTCTATCACCATCCGTTACTGAGTTATGCCGTAAAAACCATTTTTTCCCATGTATTTCCAATGGAGAGGTCATGCCTCGTACCTGACCTTGGGTCATCGATATCAAAAATACCGGAACACGTTTTAGAGAACTCGGTGGGGCCATTATGTGATATGAGTTTCAATCAGATAAGTTCACCCTGCTCCGACTTATGCTATCTTAAACTTTTTTTAGGTTGGGTCCCTTGACCTGTACTGGTGACCTGACCTGAGATGACCTAACCTTAAAATTTTCACAGAAGTTGTAAAATGATGAGGAAAAAGGTATGCCAAGTATGGCGGCGCTACGTGCCGCCGTTTTTCTGCTATTTCCGAAAAACCCGAGGGGGAGGGCGGGTACCCGCCCCCCCGTCAATGCGCGTGTTAAAGGTATTTAAAAAAGTGCACCTATATCTCTCTATTGAGAGAAGTCAATCTCTTTTGCGTTCTAGAGTTTATCAATGTGTAATCAGCCATAGAATGCCGCTATGCGTGCCAACATCGGCAGTGGCGGCGCTTAAACATTATGACAGCTTAGGCACGATTGGCTTAGAGGTAAGGACATCACCCAGGCATTTTACCTGACATGGGACAGGGGCGGATCCAGCAGGTCGGCTAGAGAAGGGGGCAAGCTCAAGTCGATGGAAAATAATATTTATGTTTGAAGGTTTAATATATTAAAAAAATATATATATATATATATATATATATATATATATATATATTTTTTTTCGTATAAACAGCGCTGGTTAAATTCGATGGCTGATGTTGCTTTTGAGATCTTCTTATTAGTTCGGATGATTGAGTTGACGATGTTTCTTTCTTCTCTGTTTAAATCGTAGACCAATTCGCCAAAATTCATAGATAAAGAAACTAAAAGGATTGGAAGAGTTAATATCATGTCAGGTAAGTAATATGGAACGCATTTTCCGACCGGTTTCACTTTATTTTTTAAAGCATTATCAAGAAAAACATTGGAAATTCTGTTGAGGAACAACCTAAGTGGGCTCGGAGAGATTGCAACACATATTTGAATAACATTTTACACGAGCAACAGTATAACAACAAGCTTCGTCTGAGCAGATCAATATGATGTACAGTATTTTAAATTGGCAAGGTAAAGTTTACATTAGGCAACACAGGCTGAAAATTAAAATAATGAGTATGTTTCTAGAGTACGTATTGAAAAACCTAACTGCGAAATATTCACGATATCAATATGACAATGTACGTAAACGACTAAAATACATTTCATGTTGAGCAAATCTAAAACACAATCGAAGACACTTCAGCTATTTATGTGAGCATGATATTAAACATATAACCGCACCTCAAATAAATAAAAATTAACTACCTAACTAAATGAGGATTCCTGTGGATAGCTCCTGCCGCTTCTGTGCCTACGTGCTACTGTGGACACAGATGCGGGAGGCACAGTATCCCCACCTCGGACATCTCCACAACCGCTTCTTCCGCCTCCATCATCTGTGCGGTTGTGGGTTACCAAGGCTGCCTGCTGCTTGGTGCCCCATAAAGCTAACTTTTCCAGTCTATTGTTCCGCTGGCTGCATATGGGAGGAGCGTAGTCACGAATATGTATGGCCTCTGCTATTTCGATACGTCTGGCATCACTCATATGAACTATGTCAGTGTTTTCAACAAGGTGTTTTCGGGTGAGGGTGATGTTGTGCTCAGTTTGCATATGGTCTTTTATGGACGACTTCTGGAGGTACTCATTCATAATACATATATATATATATATGTACTCATTAATAATACATATTCGTGACTACGCTCCTCCCATATGCAGCCAGCGGAACAATAGACTGGAAAAGTTAGCTTTATGGGGCACCAAGCAGCAGGCAGCCTTGGTAACCCACAACCGCACAGATGATGGAGGCGGAAGAAGCGGTTGTGGAGATGTCCGTGGTGGGGATACTGTGCCTCCCGCATCTGTGTCCACAGTAGCACGTAGGCACAGAAGCGGCAGGAGCTATCCACAGGAATCCTCATTTAGTTAGGTAGTTAATTTTTATATATTTGAGGTGCGGTTATATGTTTAATATCATGCTCACATAAATAGCTGAAGTGTCTTCGATTGTGTTTTTAGATTTGCTCAACATGAAATGTATTTTAGTCGTTTACGTACATTGTCATATTGATATCGTGAATATTTCGCAGTTAGGTTTTTCAATACGTACTCTAGAAACATACTCATTATTTTAATTTTCAGCCTGTGTTGCCTAATGTAAACTTTACATTGCCAATTTAAAATACTGTACATCATATTGATCTGCTCAGACGAAGCTTGTTGTTATACTGTTGCTCGTGTAAAATGTTATTCAAATATGTGTTGCAATCTCTCCGAGCCCACTTAGGTTGTTCCTCAACAGAATTTCCAATGTTTTTCTTGATAATGCTTTAAAAAATAAAGTGAAACCGGTCGGAAAATGCGTTCCATATTACTTACCTGACATGATATTAACTCTTCCAATCCTTTTAGTTTCTTTTTCTATGAATTTTGGCGAATTGGTCTACGATTTAAACAGAGAAGAAAGAAACATCGTCAACTCAATCATCCGAACTAATAAGAAGATCTCAAAAGCAACATCAGCCATCGAATTTAACCAGCGCTGTTTATACGAAAATATTCTGCCGAAATATACTAATATATATATATATATATATATATATATATATATATATATATATAAAACATGTTGGTGAATTCTGGAAAGGGTTATGCAGAAGTTTATGAAGGTGCAAGGCAAAATTCAAGAAGGATAATTAGGTAGGTATGTAAGCTGAGTAAGACAAAGTACTCACGAACAGAGATGGCCTACGCTACGGTACGTTATCGAATTACGCTACGTTACGATTCGATTTGGACCAAAACTACTCTACGGAATTACGCTACGTTATATTTCATCGACTACGGAATTACGGTATTTCAGCTACGGCTACGGTAAAAAATATATTGTACAACGATATTAACATTTTCGTCACCCATTAAAAGCAAATAGAAGCTGTTCTATGAAATAAAATAAAACTTTTATTTTCTTGCAAACTGAATATCCTGCACCGAAAGTGCCCCACGTGCACTTTCAGACAGACACTGCTCTTCGACAATGGAAATTTTTCGGTCGCCGGTTTCATACGATTTGTCATCAGTTGCATTTTGATAAATAAAGTTCTTTTGAAATGTCTGATCTGTGTGATCAGTGGTCGGGAATTCTTATCACCAGTTAAAAAGACAAATTTATAAATCGAAATAAACCGAATTCTAATTTGCACAGGCCCAAAGAAGTGTCCGTGATTTACACTTCCCACCAGGGGTGTGGATTTATATCTCTTTGGGGGTGAAACCCCCAGTGAAACGATGTGTTAGTGTTGAAAATTCCTTTAAATTCAATTGTCTATCATTTTCAGGACATTATACTTGTTTATTTGCTCCAAGAGACCTGTGCGAGGACCAAAACAAAGATAATATCTTACTATCAATTTTGCGTGATGGTTATTGGCATTCTTTCCGATGTGGGAATCCCATTGATTCTCTGAAATCCACACCCCTGCTACCCTCCGAAAATATCCGATCTTAATTGACAGCAATTTGATGCATTTCTCGTGAAATTTTTAAAATTTGTAATTTTAAAGAAATGGTTCAGTCGCCAAATTTCAACGATTATCACTTCTATCTAAAATTCTGAATTAAAGCAAATCGTTACCAAGAACCATTAGTACCGCGATTGAGATCAAAAGAAGTTATATTCGTATATGACGTAATTTTTTCGTAGTACGCTATGATACGTTAAATTTTGGCGTAGTACGCTACGGAATTCGCCCAGTTACCCTACGCTTCATTTCCAGAGCTACGGCTACGGAAAACAATTTTGTAACGTAACGTAGACCATCTCTGCTCACGAGAGCTTCCCATTTCAAGGACAGATTCAGCAATTCATTTTTTATGACGTGCAATTCCTCGCTGTACGATCGATTTGTGAACGGATGTTTTAAATTTCATCCGCCAGATTTTGCGCCATGACTCATGTTCTTCATTAGGGTTTCATAAATCAAATATCTTGCTAATAATTGCTAAACAACTGTCCCACACAAGAGAAGGCTAGATATCCACGAATACAAGGATGTCAATAAAGGAATCCGCTGTAATCAAGGTCCCAAGACGCGGCATGGCACGTGCTAGCAGCTAAATATGCCTGGTGTACTGATTTAACGAGCTAGTACCCCCGTCCGAACAAATAAGGTATTAGTGATGTCAATAAAAAACACACGTTAGGTTTGCCACGGTGTTAGGCAGCTTCCGCGAAATCGCTAAGTGCCTAATATCACATTCGTTGACGGTAAGAGCTGGGTCATTCCACCTTAAATCGACCAAAAATGTCGTAAAATAAAACCTTCTATTTTTGATTCTCTCCGAAATTGGTGTCATGGGGGTTTCAAAGTTGTAGAATATAACCATGGCACCAAAAAATTATTTGAAAATTTGGTATGGCAGATATAGCCTCCGGCATTTTTCGGAGGTCATCATGTAGTCATTGTTTTGAAAGCCTATAGTTCTGCCTTTTTTCAATGATTGTAACGATATTTTACATTTTGGTTCATCATTTAGCAGATTTCAATTTGGCTATCTTCGATTTTTATATTTCTGCAAAATTGAGTCATGACCTCGTGACCTAGTTTTTGAACGGTGACCTTGACCCGCAGTACAGTGAAATGTATAAATTTGTGTAAAATAATTTTTACCTTTGGAAATATTATTTTAGGTAAAGTAATAAAAAATATGGCTTTCGCACTAAATATACTACTTCTTACCAGGGGTGTAATTTTCTATCTCTTTGGGGGTGCCCGAGCACCCCGAATCCTAATTTGAGCACCCCCAATCATGTGCTGAGCACCCCCAATACATGTGCCGCCCCTAGCTTATCACCACTGCCCTGAGCAGTCACCCGATCTTATCACTGCTGCCCTGATTCGTGCCGCCCCTAACACGTTTTCCGTCCCGAGCTCAATAACTTACACCCTGATTGGTTCCACCTCTGACTCATCAATGCCGCCTGGCTTTTCACTTTCCCTCAGTGCCGCCCGTGGTTTTCCACAGCCGCCCTGATTATTGCCGCCCCTGGCTGATAACTGCTGCCCCCTGACGGATAATTGCCGCCCCTGACTGATAACTGCCGCCCCTGACTGATCACTGCCGCCCGCTGACTGATAACTGCCACTGCTTGGCTGATAACTGCCGCCCCTGGTTGATCATTGCCGCCACTGGCTTATCACTGCCGCGCCCTGACCGATAACTGCCGCCCCCTGACTGATAAATGCCGCCTCCTGGCTGATCACTGCCGCCCCCTGAATGATAATTGCCGCCACCTGAGGGATAACTGCCGCCCCCTGACTGCTCACTGCCGCCCCCTGACTGATAACTTTCGCCCCCTGACTGATAACTGCCGCCCTCTGACTGATAACTGCCGCCCCCTGACTGATCACTGCCGCCTCTGGCTAATCACTGCCGCCCCCTGACTGATAACTGCCGCCCCCTGACTGATAAATGCAGCCACCTGAGTGATAACTGCCGCCCCCTGACTGATAACTGCCACCCCTTGGCTGATAACTGCCACCCCTGGCTGATCACTGCCGCCCCTGGCTAGTCACTGCCGCCCCCTGACTGATAACTGCCGCCCCTGACTGGTAACTGCCGCCCCTGGCTGATCACTGCCGCCCCTGGTTCATCACTGTCGTCTCCCGGAGCAGTGAGCGTCCTGGGGATATCTGGGGAGTGAGCGTTCTATGGGGAGCATCCCTCTGTGGATATCACCAGCATCATGTCATATCTGAGAAGCGTTAGTTTAAATGTCATGTATTCATCCTAGGAGAGTTTCAGGTTTTACATAACGTCGTATTTCATGTGACCTAGTCGCTGACCTTAGTATGTCGTGTGAAATTGTATAATAATTGTTGACGCACCAAATTCCAAGGTCATGCGGCGTCGCCTACCCTCACCCTGTTGGAAAAGATTTTGGGGATCAGATAAACTTTTTTAGAGGCTCCACCGGGACTTGAACCCGGGACCAGTGGCTTAGAATACAAGGATGCTATCCACTAAGCCACCTCATCCCCATGTATATTTCTTTATTCCAATCTTTTCAGTATTTATATCTAATTTTATTGTATATATTTATTTTATATGTGTGTTATATAATCCTCTGATACAATTTTCACAACCTGCTTGTTTTACCACGTGAATTGTTGAAACTAGCGCGGAAATGTCCTATTTACGTATTCTATTTAGTGATATGGGCGCCGTATAACCCTATATGTCGGTGCGTCCCAAAACCCCAATCTGATGATGGACCGTCTCCCGGCCGATCACTGCTGCCCCTGGTTCATCAATGCCGCCCTAATTCATGCCACCTCTGGCTCATCGATGCTGTCCCCAGCATACTTTGACCCAAATGCGCGCCACCCTGACTCATCGCTGCCGCCCCTGGTTCATCACTGCCACTCCCTGGCTGATCACTGTCTCCCCTGGTTTATCACTGCCGCCCTGATTAATCATTGCGGCCCTGATTCACGCCGCCTCGGTCTAATTAATGTTGGCCCTGCTTTTTAATTAGCCCATGTATGAGCCGTCATTGGTTAGACACTTCCTCTCTCGAATCCTTACTGTCCCCCGGCTGATTACTGCCGCCCCTGGTTTATCACTGTCGAGGAGAACAATCCGGCCATGGCCCCCAAAACCGGTCAAGCTTAGGCCCTGCTGTCTATTTGTGAAGAACCATTCACTAGTGCAGAATGTAAAGTTGCATGGGATGCAATGATGAATAATAAATCCCTATACGTTTCAGGTTTTTCGAAAGAATTTATACAGTTTTTTTCTGGCCACATTTGGAAACAATCGTCATGAGTTACCTTAGACAAGTGAAAGAAAATAAACAGTTTTTCGTCACTCAACGAAGAGGGGTGATAAGTTTGATTCCGAATCAGGGAGATCAAAAGTTGATAAAGAATAAGCGCGGGATATGTTTGCTTGAAATTGTGTACAATATAACAGCTAAGGTACTGGCGAACAGGATAATGACGGTTATAAAGTTAGTGGCACCAGACCAAACAGGTTCTATACGCGGAAGATACATTGGTATGCATATTCGAACAATCACAGATGTTATAGAGTACTGTGAAACCGATCAATTGAGCGGGATATTGATGACTCTTGATTTTCAAAACGCTTTTAATACCGTCGAGCATAAGTTCATTTATGGCGTTTTAGCGAAACTCAATTTTGGACCAAATTTTATTGAATGGGTAAAGATATTGCATACAGGTATAGAGTTAACGGTCATTAATAACGGGTATGCATCCGAAACGTTCAAACCTTCAAGGGTTCTCCAACAAGGGTGTCCGGCCTCAGCATTGCTTTTTTGTCTATTGGTTGA
The DNA here is from genome assembly GCA_034440635.1 of Lepas anatifera. Classification (NCBI taxonomy): domain Eukaryota; kingdom Metazoa; phylum Arthropoda; class Thecostraca; family Lepadidae; genus Lepas; species Lepas anatifera. The sequence continues at coordinate 32,847 of JAOTON010000136.1, forward strand.
GATACTCGGCATTAAAATCCGCAACACACCATCTATTAAGGGGAAGGTGGCACCTTCATAACGTGATTTTAACTGATATAGCTAAGTTGTAAAGCAAGTCGGAAAACCCGGTACTCAATATATCATTTGTCTTGGAAATCGAGATTTCCGTAGAAAAAAGCTAAAGCCTACCTGCAATGTAACCCTCATGTACCCCTGGCATCAGGCCACAGTTGTCATGGCTGTTGGTGTGACGACATATGCTGACGTCACAATGAGCATCAGCCAATCGAAGCCCTTGAAGCTTTTCGAGTATGGTAGTGTTTGCCAGATCATGACATCATCCACAGGCAGATATTTATTTATTTTTCAAGAGGTGTATTTAGAAAATCAAAATATTGAGCTTATTGTACATTTTTCAGAGAAATCATGGGTGATTTCATTATTTTCGGCTAAAAGTACGCCTAATTACACTAAATTCAAGGATTCGACCAAGGTGCCACATTCCCTTTAAAAGGAATTGTGATACCTGGGCAAGAGGTTAAGATATATCAGTACATTGATGACACGACCCTTTTTCATAAAGGTGTAAATTCAGGCAACGAGTCACTAAAAGTCATTCAAGATTTCTGAGTAGTTTCTGGTCTGTAACTTAACCTGTCAAAAAGCCATTTTATGTGGTTAGGCAAAGAGAAGAGTTCCCAACGGTTGATTTGCGGACAAGTTCCGATTGTACAGGCCAAAGTACTTGGAGTAGAGTTTAGTGCTATATATAAGTGTGAGGAGAAAAATATGCGTCGCGTTGATACCAGAATGCAAAATACTTTGAACCAATTGTCACAGTCTTTGAAGGGTAGAAGAACAATCGCAAAATCTTTGCTGGTCTCCCACTTTATATATATTATTTCGGCTGTGCAAATTGATAATAAGCACTTAGTTTTAATCCAAAGTAAGATCATGAAGTTCATATGGAGAGGACGCCCACCAAAAGTTGTGGACTACTTTCTACCAAACTATCGAAAATGAGGGTTTGAATGTGCCCAATGTAGAAAATATTTACAAAGCGCTGCACGTATCGTGGCTGGAGAAAATAATATCTAACAATGATGCACATTGTTCTAAAATTTACAGTTTAGGTTGAAAATTCAGTGTGGGCACATATTGCACATGAACTACGGAAGTAAATGGATTAAATTTACTTTACTAATTTACCACGCCAATACTCCCTGTAATTGGGCAAGTGTGCCTGTTGGGAGTGACCCTAATAAAAAATAAAAATAAATCAAAATGTGACATTATATTACAAGCAAATGTTGAAATGGCTAAAGGAAGTTTTGCCTATTAAAGAGCCACAAAACGGAAAAGACGTGCGAAAACAGTTTCTTTAGAATAATCCAGCAATACATGTGGGGGGACAATTTATTTAAATTTAAATTGGAATTGGAAAAATCTCGAAATTGTTCAAGAAGAACCAGACAGCTGCCGGAGCCAGTTACTGAGGAGCTGATCACTGCAGAGACAATCATCATCGACTGACTCATTGGGCGCTCCATCAGTCTTAACCGAAGTGTATGTTCCCCATGTATTGCCGCTGCTGGACGGGACTAACATCAGAACAGATAGGCTTTTGGTCGAGCCGATCCTTTGAAGTTGGTTTATTCTTAGTTGTGTGCGTTCAATTTCGTATTACCATTTTCGAAACATAATAGGATGTGCTTTGGGTTTGTCATTTTATTTCAGAACCAAAGTGGCAAGCGTCAAGGGAGGAACGTCCATCCAAACTGTGAGCCAAAGTAGGTAATATCTATCGAAATTAATGTCTTTTGGTACATTGATTCAGCCTCCTCTGCTGCTTATAAAGGTGAATAGAACCAAATACCACTAAATATAATCCACTATTGTCATTAGACAGCCCCATAGCTATGAATTCGCCTCCAGTCTTATGAAAATTTCCACAATACTAGTGCTTATATGCATGTCTTCCCAGCAACACACTTCTTACCCATAGTCTCCGCTGAGCACCACACGCGCGCGTGTCGTCGGTTGGCCGAAATGCCAGTCGGCTATCAATGGGGCACGTCGGGCGGCCAATTTTTGCGCGCATAGCGTCACTCTTTGGCTGATAAGACATCGATAAAATCAAGAAAGCAAAATAAAATAGATGTTATCGGAAATCGCAAACACAGGGAAAACATTTTTTGTAGTTCACCATAAGATGAATTACTGGTCACACTCGGACAAATTCGTCAAAAAAATGTATAACAGTTTTTCAAAATATCATAAATCATTCTTTTTTTGAAAACTTGAGGCTCAAGGCTGCAAAATAGAATGTTCAATACAAGCATATTCTAAATTAACCTCAAAAGTGAAGGGTTACATGGAGAATAATGATTGTATGCCACCACAAAAACACGGATTGTCACGATTTTCTGCAAGCTGTAACTCCAAAGCCCGTAACTTATTTGGGTAACTGAAATATTCTTGCGTGTTCTATATATATATATATATATATATATATATATATATATATATATACATCACAGAAATTAAATACTCTTGCGTGTGTTTGGAGACTTATGGTGGGTTGTCTTTCATATATGAATATGGTTTCTAAAATGCCGAGTCTGCGTGCGTAGTTTAATTTTGATAGAATGTTTTTGTTATTTGCAAGTGGTCTTCGTGTTAGTGGCTCATCGTAAAACTTGTCAGCGTGTGTTAGTGTCCCCCATGATTTTAAGTGCATAGCCTTCTGCTGAGTGTAGTTGTGGTTTTTCCATTGTATCCACGACTTGGCTGGAGCGCACAATCTCCTAAGGTGCATTTGTAGCAGTGACGGATCCAAGGGGGCCCAGGGGGCCCGGCCCCCCCTTAGCTCCGAAGCGCCTCAGTATAGCTTAGCTAATATCGGGCGCCGAAGGCGCCCGATATGAGCGGCGCGCCTGTACCCATTTCGTGCGCCAAGGTGGTAGATACCACTTATTCCGCTTGAATTAACACATAGTCCTTAAAACCATGGCAAAACGCCCCTGCCCAAACACTAGACGCCTTTACTGGTCTTTTGCGCCCCAGTAAAATGTTGAAGATGAAATTTAGAAAGCTGACATAAGCGCCCCGGCAAAGAAAAAGGCGCCACTAGATAGCAGGATTGCGCCATGGGGATCTAATGCACCCCTGAGTAGCCTAGGCGCCCCCTGGATGAACCGCCCTACGGATATCATATACGCCCTTGGCTAGGAAAGGCGCCCCTGGGCAGCAAAGGTAAATCTTGGTAACAGGTGCTCTGGACAGCATAAGCGCCCCTTAGATAGAAATAGGCGCTTTAGGAAAATAAAATGCTCACCTTGGGTAGAAAAAGGCGCCCTTTGATAGCCTAGGCGCCCACTGGAAAAGCGCCCTACGGATACCATATGCACCCTTGGATAGCAAAGGCGCCCCTGGACAGCAAATACAACCCTGGACAACACAAGTGCTGTGGACAGCTAAGGCGCACCTGGGTAGCAAAGACGCCCCTAGGAAGGCACACTTCGATAGAAAAGCCGCCTTTGGATGGTCTGGGCGCCCCCTTGATGAAGCGCTTTACGGATATCATATGCGCCCTTGGCTAGGAAAGGCGCCCCTGGGCGGCAAAGGCAAATCTTGGTAACATAGGTGCCCTGGACAACATAAGCGCCCCTTAGATATAAATAGGCGCTTTAAGAAAATAAAATGCTCACCTTGGGTAGAAAAAGGTGCCCATTGATAGCCTAGGTGCCCACTGGAAAAGCGCCCCACGGATGCCATATGCTCCCTTGGATAGCAAAGGAGCCCCTGGACAGCAAAGACAACCCTGGATAACACAAGTGCTGTGGACAGCTAAGGCGCCCCTAGGAAGGCACCCCTTCGATAGAAAATCCGCCTTTGGATAGCCTAGGCACCCCCTGGATGAAGCGCCCTACGGATATCATATAGGCCCTTGGCTAGGAAAGGCGCCCCTGGGCAGCAAAGACAAATCTTGGTAACATAGGTGCCCTGGACAGCATAAGCGCCCCTTAGATAGAAGTAGGCGCTTTAGGAAAATAAATGCTCACCTTGGGTAGAAAAAGGCGCCCTTTGATAGCCTAGGCGCCCACTGGAAAAAGCGCCCTACGGATGTCATATGCACCCTTGGATAGCAAAGGCGCCCCGGGACAGCAAAGACAACTCTGGATAACACAAGTGCTGTGGACAGAAAAGGTGCCCCTGGGTAGCAAAGACGCCCCTAGGAACGCAAACCTTCGATAGAAAAGCCGCCTTTGGATAGCCTAGGCGCCCCCTGGATGAAGCGCCCTACGGATACAATATGCGCCCTTGGCTAGGAAAGGCGCCCTGGGCAGGAAAGGCAAATCTTGGTAACATAGGTGCCCTGGACAGCATAAGCGCCCCTTAGATAGAAATAGGCGCTTTAGGAAAATAAAATGCTCACCTTGGGTAGAAAAAGGCGCCCTTTGATAGCTTAGGCACCCACTGGAAAAAGCGCCCTACGGATGCCATATGCACCCTTGGATAGCAAAGGCGCCCATGGATAGCAAAGATAACGCTGGATAACACAAGTTCTGTGGACAGCAAAGGCGCCCCTGGGTAGCAAAGGCGCCGCTAGGAAGGCACACCTTCGATAGAAAAGCCGTCTTTGGATAGCCTAGGCGCCCCCTGGATAAACTAGGTGCCCGAGAAGGAAAACGAGCGCCCCACTGGGAAGTACAGGCTCCCTCTGTATAACATAGATGACCCTTATCCACTTTCAGCTGCCCTGGATTGGAGCAGCGCCCCTCAAGAGCAAAGGCGCCCCTGGACAAAAGCCGCCTCCGGGTATCAAAGGCGCTCCTAGATGACATATGCGCCCCTTAGATAGAAATAGGCGCTCCAGGAAAGCAAAATGTGCCCCTTGGTTAAGAAAGGTGCCCTTCGATAGCAAAGGCGTCCCTGGACAGCAAAGGCAAAGCTGGGGAACATAGGTGCCCTGGACAGCATAAGCGCCCCTTAGATAGAAATAGGCACTTGAGGAAAATAAATGCAACCCTTGGATAGAAGAAGTGCCCTTTGATAGTCCAGGCGCCCACTGGATAAAGCGCCCACGGATATCATATGCAATTTTGGATAGCAAAGGCGCCACTGGACAGCAAAGACAACCCTGGATAACACAAGTGCTTTGGACAGCAAAGGCTCCCCTGGATAGCAAAGGCGCCCCTAGGAAGGCGCCCTTTCGATAGTAAAGGTGCCTTTGGATAGCCTAGGCGCCCCTAGATAAGCTAGGTGCCTGAGAAGGAAAATGAGCGCCCCATTGGAAAGTTCAGGCTCCCCCTGTATAACATAGATGTCCCTTATCCATCTTCAGCTACCCTGGATTGGAGCAGCGCCCCTCAAGAGCAAAGGCGCCGCTGGACAAAAAGGCGTCTCCGTATATCAAGGGCACTCCTAGATAATATATGCACCCCTTACATGGAAATAGGCACTTCAGGGAAAGTGAAAGGTGGCCTTTGGTTAGGCCGGCGCCCTTGGACAGCCTAGGCGCCCTTTGCATAAGGCGCCCTACAGATATCATATGCACCCTTGGATAGCAAAGGCGCCCCCTGGACAGCAAAGTTAACTCTTCTTGAAATAGATGATCTGGACAGCATAGGCGGCCATGGATAAACTAGGCGCCTGAGAAAGAAAACAAACGCCTCACCTGAGAGTACAGGCGCCCCCAGGATATCATAGGTGTCCCTTTCCATCTTCAGCTGCCCTACTGTCTATGGTTTGGCACACCTGTCCGACAGTCGCGCGCTCTGTTACAGGGCTCGACCGCTCAATTTGAGCATGGACTGCCTTTAACCACATTTCATTAACCTATAACTGAAGGCTTAGTGCTTCATCGCTGCAACCGGTTGCCTTTTTCAGTGTGTGCGCCCCACTTCCGAGAACGCTGCCCTCACCAACCAGCAGTCCTCCCCGCTCAGCAGATGAGTGCCTCTTTTTGATAACTAGGCACTTTACTTCAGTGTTTGAGCGCCTTATTCCAGAATTTTTATTCTCCATCTATTTTGGGCTCCTCCTGGATTGCAGAGGCGCCCCCTCAAGTGTAAAGGCGCCCCTGGACAGAAAAAGTGCGCCCCATGTTTGCAAAGGCGCTCCAAGATAGCATATGCGCCCCTTAGATGGATATAAGCACTCCAGGAAAGTAAAATGCTCCCTTTGGGTAGCAAAGGTTCCCCCTAACAGCGAAGGTAGCCCTAGATAACAAAGGTTCTCTGGACAGCATAGGTGCCCTTGAATAAACTGGTGCCCGGAAGAGCAAAAATAGCGCCTCACCGGAAACAAAAAGCACCCCAGGATAACGTAGGGGCATGTATTTCAATCATGTCTGTGATTGAAAAATACACCTAGACAGCATATGCGCCCCTGGATAGAAAGACACCCCTGGGCAGTAACGGCGCCTCTGGAAAGCAATAGTGCGCCCCTGTGGAGAAAAAAGCCGCCTCCTGAATAACCTAGGCACCGCCCCCGAAATATCAGATGCCCGTGGATAGAACAGATTGCCTTGAATAAAACAGAGGCCCTGGATAGTAAAGGCGCCCTTTGATAGCATAAGCGTTCCTTAGCAACAATATGGGCGCTACATGAGCTCAAGGTTCACGCGCACCTAAGCCCAATAATAGAGCAATCAATCGATGCCAAAGCACTCCTTAAAGCACGGGCGCCAAACGTCCTAAGAAGTAAAGGCGCCTCTGGGTAGCAAAGGCGACCCTCGACAGTGGTGTAGGTATTCCTGAATAACAGCAACGTCCCTTGATAAGAATAGCCCCAAGATGGCATAGGTACCCTGCTGATAGGAAAGCGCCCCTGAATATCAGAGACACCCTCTGAATGAGGTACCCATGGAGAGCATAAGGACGCCCTATGTATAGCAAATTGTCTCCCCCTGGATAGCCTAAGCGCCCCCTTGCATAGGGTAGGCGCCACTGGGTAGTATAGGATACCTTGAATAAAAATACGTCCCTCAATACCAAGGCGAACCTGGATATGGAAAAGCTCCCCTTGGGCACTGGGTATCAAAGGCACCCGCGGAACAGCAAAGATGCCCCTGGATAGCTAGGTTGCGTCCATTGGGAAGAGAAGGCGCCCCTGGGTGGCACAGGTGCCTCATCGAAGCAAAGGCCCCTCCAGAGAGCAAAATGTCCCTGATGAGCACAGGTACTCCTGGACAGCCGCTAAATGACGTTGCATAATGTTACGACACCTATTATAACGTATGCTATTACATCAAAGTAAAGGTTATTCAGTGTTTAGATCAAGGTCACAGGTCAATTTTAAAGGTGACTGGCCTTGATGATCAAGGCTTGATCAAAGGTCATTGGTAAGCTTGGGCACAGCGCTAGTTATAGCGTAAATTAGTCATAATATGTTGGGTTGTGCCGTAATAGGTCAATGACTTGAAGGACCTTGACCCCAAAATTTCAGACATTGTTTAGAGCCTTCCCCTTTTGGCCTCAGCCCTGTTCTAGAGTATTCGCGCCCTGTTCCGGCCCGTTGGGGGTGCTTGAACACCCCTCGAGGTCTCCCAGTGGCACGAAAAATCGTCGGCGCGAAGCGTCACAGTACTTGTCACACCTTATCATTGATCAATTCCGCAACTTTCCCTCAAAATTTAAGGTTGCACCATCTCAGGTCAGATCACCAGTGCAGGTCAAGTGACCTCACCCCAAAAAATGTTTAAGTTGGCGTAAGTAAGTAAAGGGTGAATCTATCGAATTCAAACTTATACTATATAATGGGCCCAAAAAGTACTAATACATTTATTCCGAGGATTTTTCCCATCGATGACCTAAGGACAGGTACGAATCATGACCTCTCCATTGAAAATGCATGGGGTAAAACGGAAATTTGCCGAAAAAATTGCTCTATGTCTGCAGACGCCGCTTGAAATACATTCGGATTCCCCAAATCATAGTATCCTAGGCCTCTTTATCGGTTCATGTTGCAAGTTTAGACATGCTACCTCTGAGAGTTCATCTGGGGCTTCCTAAGCAGGTTTTAAGACTTGGGTCAATTGCTTTGCAGGAAATATTGATAAAACCCGTATTTTGATACCATTTTTTATTGTTATTGTGAGTTGACTGATATGCATACTGACTATGCTAGGCTATATGGTGACCTTGACCTAGCCTTAGGTCAGGTCATTTTTATGTTTTGACCTAGTATAGTCATATTATACATTATTTGATGATTCGCCGTAACGAGAGGAAGCGAATTGTGCCTAAAAATGATTCTAGCTCAACTCTGGCAGACGCTAGAGTATAGAGACAGAGACATGTTGTAAGCTTTGTCTCGGGGAGGGACACCAGCGCTGATCGCGGGAAAAATCCCCAATGGCAACCAGGGGCCCTCAGGGAGTCAGGAAATCTGGCGTGGGTGGAATCCGGTAGGAGGAATTTTGGGTCTCCAAAATCAGCTGAGGGGCCCGTTTCAATTAAGGGGGCCCAGATAAGGGCCCCCGACGAGCTCATTTGACCTCAGTGCCAGCACAGGATTCTCAAGACCAGCGTGGGGTGCCTACCTATTTAAACGGTTTCTAAATAAGCTCAGGGACCCAAAACTAATCCAGGGGTCTAATTTTTCAATTCATGGGGCCCAGACACTCTGAGGGGACCCTGCAGCAGCTCAGAAGGCCCATAAAACTAAGAGGGAAGTCACCAAACTAAACTAAACTCAGGGAAGTCACCAAAAACTCAGGGGCCCAGGCCCGCAGAGGTTCTGCGGCCTATGAGGCTCAGGTTAGCGTCAATCAGGTATTTCAGTATGGAGCCGTTAGCCAGGACAACTGTGATAAGTGGAGGTGGTGGATACGACACCTCAGTTTTCGCCATGACCGAAGATAACTGTATTATTTGCTCATCGTACTTCAGTTAGTGTCAGTGGGTGCTTTCATCATTTTCTACCAAGGTGCCAGTCGTTAGCTGGGCCCGAAATATGCTTGATGGTAAACGTGAACATGTCCTCACTAAGAGGAAGCTTTCATGAAATTAAGCATTTACAAATCCTTTTTAAACGCGTTTTTCATTGACACTGGCCGCCTTTTGGGTGGTAAATTGGCCAGTGGCGGATCCAGGGGGGGCAACAAAGGCATTCCCCCAAACGGGAAAAGCTCGGGGCAAAACTATGTTTTGACCTCCCAAAGCGATCGACCTCCTTTTCACCCCTACTCCTTTTTAGTTTATAAGCAAGATTTTGGTGTTTCAACTCTCAACTTCAAACAGAACATAAGTTGATACGATGTTCCCTGGCCTGTCCCCTCGAATCCGGAAATGTAAAAACACTGAAGATCTTATATTCGAGCACAGCCCCTTCATCA
>JAOTON010000139.1:0-112686 GCA_034440635.1 Lepas anatifera
TCCAAATGCACACAAAAGTTCTACAAGGACCAGAAGGCGACGGTCAGGCCACATGACATTGGAGTTGGAGATACCGTACTCCTTCTCCAAACGCCTACTAAGAAAGCTCCGTGGTATGACCCGGCACCTTATCAGGTGCAAAAGGTGCGGGGAACGCAAATCACGGCATCCCGTGGGCAGAAAGTCGTCACCCGCGACTCGCAACGCTTCAAGAAGGTGTGCCTTGACCCATGTCGTAGGCGCTACCGCCAGCAGCGGTGGCCGATGGACCTATCACATCGCGAGGCAGCCGTTCCTGATATCTCGGCGGAACCAGACCGTAACAACCCCACAAAGAACGCTCATTCGCCGACAGCGGTGACGCAGAGAGCGCATGTAACTGACCTTGGGGTCAGGGACCATGTTCATCAGGAGGCTAGAGGCAGTCCCGGCACGCGTCTCAGGGAAATTCGTCGTTCACCGTGCGCGTCGTCCCAACCCGAGACGGCTACTCCCGTGGATGGGGAAGGTAACGAGCACTCAACACACGAGAGTGAGCTAGCCGAAGGGAGAAGCGATCAAGAACCAGGTATGTACACCAGAGTTTACCGGAGGTCAGCCAGACCAACAAGAGGTGTTCCTCCCTCGGTACCTGCAGGACTATGATGGGTGATATAGGCTCCAAGGATGGCAGCCCTCATTGGCGAACGGTCAGCTAAGCCACGTTTCGCTGTGCTCATAGACATAGGCCACAAAAGATGCGTTGTTTTACATTCAGAACCGTACCACTAGTGGTGATATATGGTACTGAACCTGTATTCTTCTCTCTTCTTTTTCTCATTTTATTACGCCCCGTGAGGGATGTAATGCAGCAAGTGCGACTGCGTTTATTTCGGTGTTTTAGGCCAAGATGGACTTGTCCGTACGTTCCTCGTTTGTACCTGACCAGTTAACCTGGTTTTCTAGACTTCGCATGCAATTGCATGACGCATGCCTTGTTTACATAGTTGCACTGTCATTTCCTTCGTAATCGGTAGCGCCCGCGAGAGATGTAATGTCTTGAATGTAATTACTACCTCTGTCTGATATAATTACACTGTCTTCCTTTTCAGATGTGTTGGCCCAATAAAGACAAGCCAAGAAACTAAGACTTTACAACCCCTGCCCCACGTCTCATTGGAGACGTGAGCCTCCGCGAGTTTGCTGCATGGCAGGAGAAAGTCAAGGACTACGTCATGCTCACGGGTATTGACAGACTCCAACCAGCAGAACAGCGTGCCGCCATCTGCTCATTACTAGACGATGAGTGGACACGGATCGTTAAGTTTGGACTGGACTCTTCAGAAACAAGCAGCTTCAGTGGCCTGCTCGGGGCCACGGAGCTACACCTCCACGCACAGCGGGACGTCGTTCTAGACAAAAAGGAGTTTTACACGCGTCAGAGACAAGACGGTGAAACATTCGACGAGTTCCTCATTGCGCTGAAAGAAATTGCACAGTTCTGCGATTTCTGCAAAAATCGCACAGAAAATCGATTCCGGGATAGGATTGTGACCGGCCTCAACGATCCCGAAGCTGTTCAAGTTCTTCTCGCCGAGAATGACCTGTCGCTGCAAAAAGCCATCAACATCTGCCGCGCCAGAGAAACGGCCCGGCTGAATGCAGCAGCAATGGCAGATGAGATAAACGCCCTCTCAGCGTACAAGCGAGGTCACAGTGCCAACCGAGACAGAAACCGCAGCAAAATTAGAGCTCGCAGCAAAAGCAGTCAGGATGAAGAAGGCTTCTGGAAATGCAGCATCTGTGGAGGCAAGTGGCATGAGAGCATATCATCGTGTCCCGCACGAATGGGATGAGGTTGCTTAGTGGATAGCACCCTTATCTTCTAAGCCACTGGTCCTGGGTTCAAGTCCCGATGGAGCCTTTGAATAAGTCGATCTGATCCCCAAAATCACTTCCAACAGGATGAGAGTTGGTGGCGCCGTATGACCCAGGCAGTTGGTGCGTCGTTAAACCCGAACAATTATTTTTATGTCCCGCACGAAACAAGACGTGCAATTTTTGTGGTAGGAAAAACCACACGGCCAGGATGTGTCACAAAAGGACTTCAAAACCATCCACAAAACCAAGAGTCGACATGTGCAGCATCAACGTAATGGGCGTAACCGCACGAAGGACTCCCCAAGTGAAGCAGCAATATGAGCATGCATCCGGCTCTGGTGTCATGGACTGGACGCCTGGCAGCAGCGCTGAGATAACCGCCATCGGCACCAGGCAAGCAAGATGTATGGGAGTCGACAGGAGCCTCCTCATACCTGCAACACAGCGCCTATATGGAGCTGGCGGCCACGAGCTTCGCTGTGCAGGCACATTTGAGTGCTCTCATCGGCTCGATGACGTCACATCTCCGGTAACGGTAGCTGTCATTGACGGCATGGACAACGCTCTGCTGTCATGGTACGACAGTGTGGCCCTGAAGCTCCTCCTCGAGGTTTCCCGCAGCAGATCGGCTGCATCTGCGCTGAAGCATAAAAACCTGCGTTAGTTGACGCCGAAGAGAGTGCTGAAGACCCTGCTGAAGCCCAAGCGAGCTGAAGCTCAAGACCACTTTGACAAAGAAGCACCACGCCAAAAGAGAAGCACGCGTTGCATAGCGTCACCGCCCAGGGGCAGCAACGTCAGAAACGACCTCAACCGTAACCTCGGAAGCGACATGAAACGTCGCACACGGAACGCTGCCACAACAGCAAGCTACTTCCATCACGGAGCCCCAACAAAGGTGAACCAACAGAGAACGAGAGGAAGCAGCATATGAGCATGCTACAGGAAGCATTTCACGGCGTTTTTGACGTCAATCGTCCGCTTCGGGAGATGATCGGTGGCGACATGAACATCGAGCTGAAAGAAGATGCCAAACCGTCCGCTGTAACAGCTACCCGACCGATCCCCCTTCGCATGGAGGGACAGCATCAAATCAGAGCTCGACAACCTTTTTCAGTTTTGGCATCATCGAGGAGGTGACGCATCCCACCTAATGGTGCAACCCAGTTCCCGCCCCAAAGCAAACCAACGACGGTAGCAACAGCGACGCGGTCCCGACTCCATGTTGATCTCACCATGTCAAGAAATGTCAAGAATGTCACGTATTTTTAGCAGAGCTGCCAGAGTTCGACATCATCACAGATCACCGTCCTTTGGTGCCGGTGCTGAACAAGAAGAGTCTATCCAGCATCGACAACCCTCGCCTGCAGAGGTTGAGGGAGAAGCTGTTACCATACAGATTCACGGCAGTGTGGAAGGCAGGCAAAGCCTACTGTATACCGGATGCCCTGTCAAGGGCACCTATTGAAGATCTTGCACCTGAGGATGAAGAAGCAGAAAACGATGTCTGCAACCTGCTGCATCAGACTGCAGCAGCGAGCATCAAATAAATCCATCAGGGAAACGAGTCCTCAGTCGTGCTGGATGCCACGATCGAGCACGTGCGGGCAGCAGCGCGAGAAGACGAGGAATACTAACTTCTAGCAAATACCGTTCTGCAAGGATTCCCTGAACACAAGGCTGAGCTCATTGCGGCCTTACTGAACTGTGCGTGACAGCCTGTCCTTGGACAAAGAGCTCGTGATTTGCAGCACAAAAAAATGTATTCCCGCGTGCCCTCCGGCGCGAAACCCTTCACGGCCTTTATGCGAGGCATCAAGGAATAGAGCGCACCAAACAAAGAGCACGAGTCAACAAACAACGAGTCCGTGTACTGGGCTGGTCTGACACAGGACATCGGCAACATCGTCACACGCTGTGAATCCTGCAGGAAATACGTGCCAAGTCAGCCCAAGGAGCCCCTAATGCGTGATCCGAGACTGTCTCTGTGGCTCTGTGGCTCTGTGCCAGCCTCTGTGGCTCTGTGAACAATCTTTCAAAGTTAATATTTATTTTCGAAAATCCGGACAAGGCGCCGCTGCACTGTTTCTATCACCGATTTAAGGGGGCACCTCAATGGTGGTGCCGCCTGGTTCATCCTGGGGGTCACAGCGCCCCCCCTGATCCGACGCCTGTGACTCGTTCCGGATAGTGGAGACATAACACGAGCTTGAATGACTACAGGGTTTTAAACTGAACGACAATGGGTCATTATTGGTAGCCCTGCGGTCATTATTCCTCAATTTTAATAATTGTAATTGGTTGCTGTGAGAGTTTAGCTTGACAACAGTACAAACCGCCAGCTCATTGGGATAGTACAGGCGCCTAAAATATGTAACCCCCTAACTTGACACGGCGATGCTCAAACATCCCCTCCCCACTGACAAATACTAGGGGGACCAAAGGGGCCATGGCCCCCTCGAAAGCCAAAAATAGCATGTTTTAAGCCCAAAAATGACCAAGTTTTAGCCGTGTTTCTTTAGAAATACTATGTTTTTGCACTTTTTTCTCTACTTACCACCCAAAACAATAGTTTGGCCCCCTCCAAGAATTGTCCCTGGATCCGCCAATGTTTGACGTTTGCCAATGCCAATGAAGTTTTCAGCCGTACGTAGCCTGCATATCTACTTCACCATAAAAAGCGGCACCATACTATTTTGTGGTATCATTATTTATTGAAAAGGGTGATCAATTTTGACCATCATATGTAGTAAACGAGGCGGTTGGGACGTGTTCCAAGAACCCCTCCACAGGCAGACGGTTAAAAATAAAGATAACCGCTCCTGGGTAGCCCCATGGCATTACCGGAATTGACATGGCGCAGTAAAGTTCCACAGCTTTCCATTAAGCCATGGTACTAGGCCGGTAAACATATTTCAGTGCTGACGTTGTATGACGACTGAGTGTCGCATTTCCATCGTGCTTTTTCTCATAGTCACTCTTCAATATACCGCTGAAATAAGAACTAACATTGAGTTGTGTGTCCCCAGCACTGGAGGACTGCAGGTCTCACTCGGCGAGGATGCAGCTCCTCGTCAGTTTTATCATCAGCGGACTGTTCGTCTGGACAGGCCAACATGTTGAATGTGTGAACTCGATCAAGCCTCCAGTATCAGCCTTCTCCTTCGCCGCTCTGCCGGAGGGTAATCACTCGATGGCTCAGGAGCAGGTGATCTTCTCTGAGGTGAATACCAAGACTGTAGAACTTGACTGCAGGTGCCGTCTGATGTGTCTCTCCAATGTGGACTGCTACGGTTACGGCGTCAGCGAGACCTCGCAGACTTGCCAGCTGACCCAGCAGCTGCCGACCACACAGCGACTCCAGCCCAGCTCAGAGACCTGGAGGTGGCACGCCCGTGGAGGCCGCCGGCTGCTGGACGAGCCCTGCTCCACACAAGAAGACTGTGCTCTGGTGGTGCCGGGAGCCGAGTGTCGGAACAACGTCTGCTCGTGCCGTCCCCCGCTGAAATCCACCAGTGATGGCCAATGCAACAAAACCGGCAACTTCGTGTCGGTCGGCCAGGAGCCGCTTGACAGCACCTCCGCTCTCGGAGGTAGCAGCAACTAGCGCAGATGAGTGTCGTCCGCTCTGTGCTGAAAATCTCACGTGCATGGCGTTTGACTTCTGATCCGAAGAGGGAAGCTGCACGTTCTACGGCGTGGGTATCACCAGCGACGTCGGCTCCGGGCGTGACACCGAATCCTTCATCTGGCAGTTCCCGGCGGCGGACGGAGCACCACCAGAAGATTACCAGCTAGTCAATGGCAGGTACCTGGGTCTACTCCCGGCCACCAGAGCCCGGGACGGACCCTATGCCTGCTTTTCCGACGGCGCCATCCTGTTCCCAGGCGTGTCGTCAGCAGCGCTGCGGGAAGTCTTCAGCTCTCCATTACTGCACGGGGGTCCTACTCCAGTACTCGTTGGTCTAGATGACATCGAAGTAGATGAGGACTTTGTGAAAAGTGACTGGCAGCATGTTTCGGTGCAGGGCTTGCCATGGGGGAGTGCACAACCTAATGGTGGCAAACACGCTGGCTGTGTGGTTGCTACGAACAACAGCCACTTGTATGACCTCGGCTGCAATCGTCACTATACAGCGCTCTGCCAGTTTGAAGGTGAAAATCTGGCATCTAATCAGAGTTCTTGGATGAATGCGCCGTCCTCGTCGCGTAGCCCGGGCTCGGCCGTAGACGGAAGCCTCACCACATTCCTTCACAGCATCAAACCGCCGCTGGAGCGACTGACCTGGACCGTGGACCTGGGCGGGCCCGTACAGGTCACCAGCGTCCTGCTGGCCGCCAGGAACGACTGCTGCCCGGACAATCACAACAAAAACACAGAGTACCGCGTCAGCCTCAGCCCCAACCAGTGGGAAGAGCACAACTCTGCCCGCTGCCTGCTGGTGGTGCCGGCGGCGGTGCCTCAGGGCTACGCCCGTCTCTTCCGCTGCACGAGACCTGTCACGGGCCGCTACCTCCAGGTGATCCGCACTGGAGGCATAACTATGGACTTTGCAGAACTGGCCGTCTTCGGAAACCGCCTGCAGAAATATTGATAACTAATTCATGAGAGGTGAATGAGTTCTCAGGTCCGCGCCCTATTTCGGCCTGATCTCGGGCGCGGACGTGGAATGGGCGAAGAAAGGGTCAAGAGAGGCGGTTGTCACCCAGTGACGGCGGAACGTTTTAATTTAGGGGTGGGGAGGGGACACCATGGGCATTTCAACCCATTTATTTCAGTCAACGCCGTAGGGTTAGTGTTAAAATTTCTGATTTAAGATGGGCACCGTGCACCGATGGCCCCCTTCCAAGTTTTGCCGCCAGTGTTGTCATTTTTCCATTCGTTTCCGGAAATTTTCATGTTCAGCTTGGAAGCTTGCCATTTTCCATGTAGCTCAACGCGAGGCCAAATGCCGCGACTATGTAGTGAGCACACCGAAAAGGGAAGTGAACACTTTCTTCAAATTCTTAACGGGCCGTTTATGGATAAAATATGTCGGAAAATGAGGAAACAACATTTCCTTCCAAACCCAATCACTCGAGGAAATATATTGCCTGATTTATTAGTACCCAACCTTGGTTTAAGCATCGCGTGTAATAACGAGGTTGAACTAAGCTGGCCAGTGCCGAATCCAGGCCAATGTTTGGGGGGAGAACGGGGTCAAAATTCTCGAAACAATACAATGTTTTTTAAACAAAATCGGTCAAAAATTGGAAAGTGTGGGGGTGAATGCCTTTTTCACTCTACCCCTCTCGATCCTTGATTTATCCGCAGGACTAAAGATGTCGGCGCGCCCTAAAACACGGGTCCGTTAGTGGAGCTGTCTGCTTGCACCATGTAACTTTGCAAAAACCATACCATTTGATAGGCCAGGTGAGGGTCACCTGGCCTGGGAGTCCCAATTTTTCACAACTGACAACCCATTTTCAGCCCTCGGTGGACCACTTCAAAGTGGACTAGCCTCGTCCACTTTATGCCATCCACTAGGGCATAATTGTTATGTCCCCTCTACACCATTCACCGCTATTTGACAAGGTAACGGTGCCTCACTTTAGAATGGACCGATATCATTCACATGCAGCTGCCCTCAACTCTGTGGTTGGGCGCCTCGTTTTCACAATTGACCGCTTTTCAGCCCTAGGGTGCCCTGCTGTAGCATGGACCGCCTTCATACACTTTAAGCTGCCCTCTTCTCCATGATTGTGCACATGTTCTTCACCGTTGGCTGTTCTTGTGGAAGCCTAGCGCAACCCAGTTCAGCGTGAACCGCCCTCATTCACCTCCGGCCGTCCTATGCTTTGTGGTTCGGCGCCCCTATTTCATGATTGACCGCTCTTTTCAGCTCTGGAGCGGTCCAGTGCAGAGGGGATCAGTCTCATCCACTTCTGACGGTTCTCTAGCGCAGGACCGCGCGCCCTCGTTCCATCATTTTCTCTTCTTTTGCTTGTGGCACATCGTATTTACGAGCAACACCGTCATTTACCTCCGGGTGTCGTTGAATTTGTGTTCGGGCGCCCTTATTTGACGATTGGTCGCCATTTTCAACCTCATAGCGTCCCACTGAAACATGAACTGTTCTCAGCTGTACGTTGTAAAAATTACCCCGAGCTTTGGGTATCTCTTGGTGTCATGTTTTGCTCTGTTACCACTCAGAACCCCCGAGAGCGTACTTATGCCCACCTGGTATGTGGTTGTGTATTAGCCTATAGCGTGATTTTCAAAACGCACTAAGAGAGCTTTATGACCATCGAAGGGAGTGAGAAACTCTACCCCTCCATAGTTAAAAGGAACACTGCACAGTCTGCATAGAGCCCGGTGGTGACTATGTGCACCATTCAACCCCTTCAACCGATGAGGCCGAGACAGTGTCTCGCGCCGAGCAGGTAGCTGATGGTCTCGTCAAATGGATGAAGAATCACCGGGTCAGTGATTCCCCGATCACTATTGAAGGCGATTCCACTGATGTAATTAATGGATGGAAAGGTGGGATCACGCACTTCGTGCATACAAATTTAGACAGAAAGCTCAACTGGCTAGCTTGAAGCTGCACAGAAATGAGCTTCCGCTTGAACACCTCATAGCAAAACTGAACGGAAAACAGGCAAATCGAACACTTTTGCCGGACCGCTGGGGAAGGCCTTGAGCAGCCCGACGGACTTGCCAATCAACAGGAAGTTTGTTCTCGTCATAATCAGATCCCATTTGATCGAGCTGCCTGAGACTTTTTTAAATGACCCGCGAAGAGACTAGCAGGATGATATATGATTGTAGAAGTAGTCTGCAAAGGACATGTACCAGTTATTTTAGCACTGCTAGAGATTGGACCTGTCAGCCATTCCCGTCGGCTTGCAACGGCGAATCTGATTCTTCGTCTCTATGTGTTACAACATTAGGTTAACACGAGCAGTGGAGAGGGGTCTGGCGCAGGGGTTCCGCCACGGACTAGAGAGAGACGGTCCAATTTGTCTGGGCCTCCTCCAACTTTGCAAATACCAAAAAGCTTGTCCCGTTTCTCCATCACTGTGACAGACACCAGCTGAGTTTGCCGGTTATAAGTCGCAAGTCTCACTTCCTTCAACAGTCTCAGAATTCTCTGGAAGATTGAGGTTTATCAGGCCTGGAGACTTTAGGGATGAATGAGCCCTTCTCCAGGTCTCTAGAATACGGGAAGGCATTCCATCAGTACTGAAAATTTCCTCCTATTCGAAACGTTCCTCTGTTCAAGCAGCAGTTGACCAAATCTAAAAACATCACTCACAATTAGCAGCTCTGATACTTTCAGTTCCTTAGATGAACCCAAAAGCTTGGAAAGTTTCGTCTCTGACCTCTGACTGGTAGCACTACCCGCCATTGGATTGAAACCCAAAACCTTGACGCTTTTCATTCAAAAATACTTTCTCACAGTGAAAAAACATTGTCTCAAATAAAGTTCGAAATGAGACTCCAAAATTCACTATCGTGCTTTTCCTGCAATACAAATGAAGAGAGGGAAACGGTACGTTAATGTGGAAAAGGACGCGTGACATCGAGACGGTGCCGTGGTGAGCCAGAGATTAGGGAGCAGACTATTTCGTGTATTGCGGGACAGTATCTTGGACGCCGTGGGCCTAAAAATGGACTTTAAGAACTAAGCTTACTGGCCACAGTCCTTATGTTAGAGCATTGCATTTTTGCATGCATATTAGGCTAATAACGTCTGTTGTTACGTCACTTTCCGTAAAAACTCCTGCATAAACAAAACGTGTTTTGAGAGGAAAATGCAGTTGTCGCCCGAACATACTTACAGAGAAGCAGAAACCCATATAACTGAACCGTTTTGAAGTGAAAAATAAGCATTGAATTCGAATTTGGAATGATATTTGACTTGAAAAAATGAATAAAGCCAACTCTCTAATCGAGTTTTGAAAATTACGCTAGAGGTTATAATGTGTATCCGCCCGATATATCGCTGTGTTGTCCATCGCTACGGGAACATGCTACCATGGAATATAGCGGGATGGTAAAAACCCTGTGTCTTGTGAAGCAGAGTTTGAGCACACTGAAGAGTGTCCTATGTATGTTTTCAAGAATATTCCGAATATACTTATAACTCTGCATGCTGTTTACTTCGATCACTTAGACCCATCCATCACCGCCCGGGGGTTCGATCGGACCCCCAACCATGAATTTCGTAAATTATTCTGAGCAGATTCAAATGAGACGCGTGTGGCTGTGCAGAACTCTAAGGTGATCCATTTCACAACTTATAACCACAAATTTGCATCACGTTAGGTCAGGTCAACGAGTTAACCCTATTTCCGTCAGGCTCCCGGCTACCCCTATTTCCGGCAGGGGGGCAATATCGGCCCCCCCTAAGATCTCGTAATCTAACCGGCCGATTTTGAAAATTCAAAGTGCCATAGATTCCTCTGCTGCTAAACTTTATTTTGAAAAAAGAAAATTTCAAAATTTTTATTTTTTAGGAGAAGGTCGTGCAAAATATACAATTTTTTGTGTATTTTTTTAGATTTTCCATAACCCTTGTCTCTGTTGTACGATTTTCACAAAACTAGTTCAGATTTACAAATAATTGACCCAAAATTTTCATATACTCGAGTTACGCAAAAATTCGAAATTCAATGGCAGTTCCAGGACCAGGACTATGAGGGGAAATATATACAACCTAAAAAGTTTTTGTTACGCGGATTAGAAGCCGTCATATACTGCTTGGCATCTTTGACACATAAATAAATGAGAAAAAAGTGAAAAACTCATCAGGGGCGGATGCAGTAAGGTAAAACAGTGGGGTAAAATACATACCAACAATATGCGAATGATATGCATGAGTATATTAGTCCCTCGACTAGTTGAAATTTAATTTCTGATAATTTTTACCCTCCCATGACAGCTCTGGGAAAGGGGGGTGACATAGGCGGATCAAGGACTCGTCGTGGGGGGTGGGGGTGATTGGAAACACATTTTCAATATACAACGATATTGAGTCGCGGCGGTGATACTGGCTGGGAATATACATTTTGAAAATGTGTAGTGACTGGACACGCCTCTGGTAATCTAGAATTGGGTTATAACTATTTTGAATTTTCATATACCCAATTGTATTCGCCCTGACACGGCTGTAAGCAGTCTTCTCACTTACTAACGTTTAGTCCTTCTTGATAACATTCCCCCCATTTTGAACTGCTGTAACCGCCCCTGATGAATACAAATAGTGACAATTGTGAATGCACTATCATCTCACATAAAAAATGATATAATAAAACCATATAACTGGTATCAGGATCAGCAGAGACGGCTTCCTTTCACAAAAAAAAAACCATCGCATACGATAATACTTGGTTTGTGGATAGAACCTCCCCAAAAACCCAGCCATAGCTCCGCCCCTGGTAAATATATAATCTTGAAAATTTCAAACCTGCCTGTACTAGTTTTAGGAAAAGTCAGGAAGTTTCAAAGTTCTATCGCAAGCCGTTTCGGAGATATTCTCGAAAAACCTGAAGGGGGGCAATATTAGCCCCCCTGCCGGAAATAGGGTTAAGGTGTCATCTCTAGACCCATGTAAGGCGATTCCGTTCTTCTAAAACGAGGCTGACAAAACCAGGGTGTAACTTGACTTCCAAAAATAGCTAAATAAAGTTTCTAAAGATAATTGGAAAACTCTTGAAAGAAGTCAATGTTTATAAAATCATCCATTTTGAGGTCAGTTCAGTACCACGGTCACCCGAGGTCCCCAAATATCATATATTTTGAAATTGCTTGTGTGTCTAACTTTTGACGGAAACAAAATACAGTTTTAAATTTTCATCATAGTTAATGAGCATGATCAAAAGATTCGAATAACATGATGCCTTCAAAGGCCATTATTTGACATTGATGCAATCCGTGAGAGTGGCCAGGGGTACTTCTCTGAGAAATCTGAACATTTTTTTATCCGTTTTATATATTTTAAATCATAAGAGAGCTTAGTCCATGTTTTTCCTAACGGAGAGGTCTCCTCGTGAACTGATCTCAAGTCACCAAATCAAAAAATCCTAGATATACCTTTCGTAGACCCTGGGGGGTTATTAGGGAAGAAAGTTTAAAATCAATCGGCTTAGAAATTTAGCTATGGTAGAGCTTAAAAGTTGAAGTGAGGTGACCTCGGTTGACATCTCCTGGTGACCTGATCTAATGTGGACCGGGAAAAAAATCACAAGAGTTCGAAAATTGCGCATTGTGGAGGGCGTGGGGGCAATAGTAATCTACATTATGAGCACGTTTCATTGACCTAGGTTAATATCTTCAAGGTCACATGAGATTGTAAATGTCAAATCTGGGCCTTGCTGGACACCTATTAGGAAATACCGTGATGGTGCGGAAAATAGACGGGAATACACAAAAAACAGATTACGATGATAGAGGGAAGGTGCTACACAATTTTTTCTGAAATCTTTAAGTCAAGATCATTGAAGGCAAATGACCTTTGACGTAACAATATGACATATTAACAATAATGTACAATTTAACTGGCACTATAGCAGAATTTGGTCGAGAATTGAGGGTTTGACCTTGAAGAAGACCTTTGACCTCTAACTTTGACCCTGATATTTTACCATGGCCTTTGATTTTGACCATTGATCTTGACCTTGAGCAGCCTTAACTATGAAATCATAGCATGGCATACTTCCTACTGAATAATTCCTTCTGATCGGAATACTAGGGTTAATAACCAAGACCTTTGGCCTTTGACCTTGACATTCATGTGCATTTAAATTGACGTATATCCAGAGTATATGCCGTTATGACGTCACCACTTGCTCTACAAGGCAGGCGAACTGATGCGACTACGTGATTGAGAAGATCTCAAAATATAGGTCTGACTTTGAAAGCCCATAAGTAAAAAACTAATGAGCGATTTTAAGCAATTCTTCATTAATCGACGTGTTCATAAATGCTTTCAAATGTGGCTAAGTAGCTATTTCCGGCGGCGAGCAGCTCTCCGGCCACCTTTAAAAATAGATGGGGGCACTTTAGGATCCCCTCCAGCAAGAGCATGTCGAAAAAAGTACGCAGTAGACCATTGTGTAACGGTACGCATGCTTAAGAGATAGGAAAATTAATTTTCGCTCGGGACAGAGTCCGTAATTCATATTTGGAAAACCAGACAGTGCAAAATAGTTCTTGTATATTTAGAACGATTTAAAATCCTACAGTTGCCTAGTTTGGCGACAAAAAGTTTGCGACATGGCCTATGCCCTTAAAGCAAGGCGGGGCATCAATGCGTACACCAGCCTCCTCTTTTGCGTACCTACTCTTACCGACCCACTCCGGCAAGAGAACGCACGCAACTTTTTATTTTTGATGGGCTCGTGGCGGGTTCCTTTCAGAGACATCGAGTAGTAACAAGGACAAAACATAGAGCATTCTTTAGGCTAAACAACCATATACAAATGTTACCTGTTAGACACAGGGAAAAGTGAAAGCCTTTAGAAAGTTAAGTGCGTGCTATTGCACGGACTTTCCCTATACGTGTAAAACATTCCATATCTGATTAAAAACAACATAGTGACTCTGCTGTCAGCCTCTGTGGGCCTGTGAACAATCTTTCAAAGTAAAGATTTATTTCCGAAAACTGGGACAAGGCGCCGCTGCACTGTTTCTGCTACAGATTTAACCCGCACCCCACCCAGAGGTCAAGAAGCTCGCCAACTCGCCTACGCTCTTGGGTAGCCAAATGAGGTTCAAGGACCAGAACTTAGGTAGCCAATCACGGAGAATTGACAGAGATCAAGATTTGCACTTACCAACACAAAACAAGTATTCCCACGATCTTACCGCCACGTAAAAAGAACGATCCATAAGATGGCAATGCTACCTGGACTGATTTTAGGTACCATTATAACTATTAGTGACAGACGATACAAATTAGTGACGAATAATTTATTCTTACTTACTCGCATTATTTCACAGCTAGGTTGGAGATGGGTAGGTAACCACATTGGCAACGAAATTGACCCATGTAAGGCCATGAGAAAAAGATACTCTAAATTGCAAAGACATAAGAACGCTAATATTCATTCTCCTATATGAATTTGACCATTTATTTCGGACAAAAAGAGAAAACCTTGGAGTCTATGTCAGGATTTTTAGTGAAATTACTCCGCCTAAGATAGTAACTCCACTGCTTACGTTGTAATTGAGGACTCGTTTCACGGAGTTAGAGATGGTCCGGTAGCCGTACCGGCAACGGAAATAACGATCTGGGACCACCACTACATCGCCACTTGGGTAACCACCAAGTTCTGCGTTTCTGGCGCATGAGTTGCGGGAAGAAAACAGTCAGAAATACACGTGTTGAAGCTGCTGTCTGTGTGGGGGCTTGATGCTGGGAATTCGGTGATGAGGTCGGTCGAGGTAATTGGTATCATATGGAGCTGTAAATTTTGACCTAAATCGGAATATGAGGTTTTGTTGCCAGTGGTAAACCCACTACCAACTCTTAATCATTACGCCGCAGCCGGAAAAACCCTAGGACAAAGTTTCAACTCTGCCAGATCTCAAGAGCCCAAGAGAGTTGAGTGGTTTTGAGGGTGTCAATTGGAGCACACATTTCATTCAAGTGCATGTGAGATATCACAACCTTAGACCTGTGGAGGTGAGAGTTGCTAGTTCTGGTTTTGCACCCAGAAAAAGATATGCTGTTTGGTGCCCGTGAAGTCAGATAAATTTTGGGTAGCTTTCTTTGGAACATACCTCAGCAATTTTTTTAATACAAGCTTAACAAAATTGTGATGATTCCACAAATGTTTTCATTGAGCAGGTGAATGTGGTTATGCTCATTGATATGCTTCAATCTATCTAGGATTTTCTGCATGTTGTTTGTGGTACACTGAGACAAATTTTGACTCCGGAAAGAAGAGTTTACTCCCCGGAGCGGCGTAACGTGACCCTGTAAAAATTTCCTACCTTTTTCGGTGTTCATCGACACCGCAGATGAGAGTCACCAGGACTAAGGGGGTCACATGACTCTTTAAAGACGGGTCACTTGACTCGCCAAATAACCATGGAAGCCGCCGATTCAGGGTCAGTTGACCCTTCATCTATGTACGATGTGACCCTCCAAAACAGGGTCAGGTGACCCTTTATAGGAGGATCATATAAAATGCCCTGGAAAGGATAATTTAAATAAATCGCTTCGAATACTAGCAGCAAAAGAACACAAGCGTTTGTAGCGTTTTATTACCGTCAGGCAAACAATTTCGACTAATTTACGAAACATACAATGATCAAAGCAAACTTAACACGCGCACCGCTAGGGTCCCTGGCATGACGCGCCCCGCTGGGGGCGTTTTTCGCCCCCTCCGTATCCATTTCCCATGAAAGCTAAAGGACAATTACGGGCGGCGTTCGAAAGCACTTGACAAGACGAAGAGATTGTTTACGAATAATTTTTATGCCCGGTCAATATTGAGGTCAGCATAGGTCAAAGAAGGTTCCATAAGCTTACAACAGAGCAGTGTACGTTTCTCTCTCTAGATCGCTGGGGGCGTTTCCCCCTCCCCTCCGTATCTCATTTCCCACGAAAGCTAAAGGAAAATTACGGGCGGCGTTCAAAAGCTCTTGACAGGACGAAGATATTGTATACGAAGAATTTTTACGTCAGGTCAATATTGATGTGAGCAAAGGTCAAAGAAGGTTCCATAAGCTTACAACAAAGTAGTGTACGTTTCTCTCTCTCTAGATCTGCCCTCAGGGGAGCTAGAGCAAATCTTTATGCATCGCTGGATTCCTCTCATCGCGGCAAATCGAATGATGTATAATATGACCTTTCTAGGTCAAATAGTGAAAATGACCTGAACTCTAGCTAGGTCAGGGTCATAGAGTGACCTGGTATAGTCATGTTGCATATCAATGGACTCCCCGTGACAATATAAGAACAATGCAAGCAAAATGGGGGCTTTATCTCAATTCAATGAGAAGTTATTGGCAAAACAATCACTCTATGCTCTCGAGACCTGGCATGACCTTTGAGAGGTCAGATGCTGAAAAACTCAATTTTATGGTCAAGATCGTGGTAATAATAGACGGTTTGAGTATTTTCAGCTTCATCTATCCAGTATTTACTGCAAACGAGCCCATCATATTTTTCCCCCTAGGATGATAATGGAATGACCAAAAAATTGACCCCACCTTAGGTCAACAATATCAAAATTCCGAGATAGCAGATTTATAGACCCTGATAATTTTATCATATTGTAGAAGTTTCAAACTGATCGGTTCGCTGATGTTCCCTTGGCGCTGCTTTAAACTCGTGAATTTAGGTTTTGAGGTCGGGTCACTTGACCTTGAATAGCTCCTTGACCTGACATGACCTTAACTCAAAAATTTTGTCAGATGTGTAAATTTAATCAGGGATAAGGTACCGTAAGTTTCGTTGTTCTGCACCTCATCGTTTTTTCGTTATCTGGGGGAAAACCAGGAGGGGGCGTAGTATTTCGACCCACCAGCGGTGCGCGTGTTATCTATAGTTATCCTGGCCGGGCAACTGAACCACACACTAAGCAATCGCTGGGCAGACCTTGACGGAATCGTAAGTTCCCTGAACAGAATTTTTCTTATCGGGTAAGTCGCACTTCGAGTAGATAAAATTGAGAACATTCGACGAGAAATAACACAAAGGAACAGACGAAATCTAACCCTGATAGGAAAGGTAACCGTTATTAAATCATTATTACTTTCTAAGCTAGTTCATATTTTCATATCACTTCCGAAACCATCATCATCAACCATAAAACAGCTCGAAAAGGTTTTGCACGATTTCCTTTGAAAAAACAGAAGCGATCCGGTCAAGCGCGCCAAATTAGCCCAAAAATCCATGTACGATGGCCTAAATGTTCCGGACTTAGCCTCATTTATTAAGAGTTTAAAAATAGGGTGGGTAAAACGCTTATATAAATCAAAACAAGCATGGGCGTTCATTATTAAGGGCAAGTTGCCACCTGTGGAGCAACTTCTTACTTATGGTGAAACAAAATTGAAGAAAATTGCTAGAACGCTAGAAAATCCGTTCTGGTTAGAAGTAATACACTCATGGGCAGAGTTTATTCGGCTTTACAGACCACCTGACGAGGATATTCTGACCAGTAGTCTATGGTTCTCTAATTTCACAAAATTTAAAACAACTATTGTCAAAGCATGGGATGAAAGGGGTTTTAGATTCATTGGAGACATCATAAACCCTATTACCGCGAACCCTTTCACACATGCCGACCTGCAACGTATTTATAACATACCGATGACTTTCCTTTGTTATCAATCTTTGATTCGAGGGCTACCAAGAGAAGTGCAGCATTGTTCAGCTAGCCTGAAATTCCTTCAGCCCACATTGCCGTATCAGATTGCACTTATCAGTAAGAATACAAAAACAAACAGATTGGCCTATCAAGAATTTATTACGCATCTTAAAACTAAGTACCAACACTCTCAACAACTATGGATAAATAAATGGAGACGGGACGGCATAGATTCACCTTACGTAGGGAGCGTGCTCTCCATACGCATGAGTACAAAAAACACATATTTACAATCCTTTCACTACAAAGTTATATCGCGAATAACAGCAACAAATAGGTATCTCTTTTCAATAGGTAGAGCTGAAACCGCATTGTGTACGTTTTGTACCGAATCAATAGAAACCATAGAGCACCTGTTCTGATCGTGCCCCAACACTAAAACATTTATTCAAAATATAAAATCTGAACTACGCACACAACATAATGTTACGTATCCTTTTGAAAAGTCTGATTGGTTCCTTCCTTCTTTGGAGCACTGCAAACAACTTGAAGTACTGGTAGCGACTGATGCCAAATTAGTGATATTTAAAGCCCGTCTTAGAAAGAGGGAAGCCAACGGTGGCACATTTCAGAAAGTGTATACGGCTAGAAGCTTTAAAGGAAGACATAATTGCAAGGAAAAAGGAAAGAACATTAGAATTTGACGAAAAATGGGGAGAGATAGGGAGACTTGTCCTTGAATAGTCCTAGCCTTCTGCTGAAGAGATGGAACAGCAATAAAAAAACGTTTCAAGCTTATGTCCTGCTGCTGCAAACAAACCCATACACTTTGCATAATTCCACATATAACGCACACAAAACACACACATGCACACAATCACACCACCACGCACGCACGCACGCACGCACGCACGTACGTGCGCGCACACACACACGCACACACATTACACAGACTAAACAGGACACCCGTGAGATGGTTTTGATATAAGGTCATACTATCTTGGAAACTGTATTGTATTGTACTCTGCTGTACTGTTGTATTGAACTGAATTGTCCGTATTATTTCAAAAACCAGATGCATGTATGATAAATAAACGATTGAATCCTGAAAAAAGTCGCACTTCGAGTGGGGCTGGCCAATGCCGATCGAAAATCACATTAGGATCCCGTTACAACAGCCTATCACAATGTCAACTTGCCGGAAATACACGCCGTACCCATTGCAGCGAGACAACGTCCAAATGCACATCTTCCAGCGGGTCATTGGCGTCACTCGGCGGGAATGCGCGGCCGCCGCCGGAGGGTGGCTGGTCTGAGATCGGGTCAGAGACCGGTACCGGCCGCGTACGGCACACTCGTATGGCAATGGTCGGTCACGCAGGTACATAAAAAAGTGACACACAACAAGTTATTCGTCAAAGTATTCACTCAATTTGAAACCATATCACAGCTTCTTAAAAGCGTCTGCTCGGGATCCGTGGTATGAACCCCTCGAACACGGCCTGCCTCTCCACGTACATCCAGCCGATCCAAATGCAGATACAGTACTTTCGGTTTAAACTTCCACTCCTGGATGAAGTCACCCACACCAGTTTAGCCTTATGAGGTCAGCAATACAGTTTTATGGAAAGCACCAAAGCATAAAACCCCACCCTAACCCTACCCCCTAACCCTATTAAACACTGATCTTCCACAGAACTGGCAGTTTCCATTCCCTCACGCAAGATGGCATGGATCGCCTTCCTGTTCTTCAGGACAAAGCCCTCGGCGTTACCCTTATCCTTGAAAACAACCGGCACTAAGAAATCGCTGATGCGTTTGAGACTTCCCGCGCACCACTGATTGAAAACCAGAAGAACTGCGCCCCATAGGAACGCATCTCAGGATCCGTAGTCGGGACAGCAATCACAGCCTGCCCTCGACGTACATCTGGCCGTTCCAGGTGCATTGGTGCTCCAGTTCGGCTTTCCCTTGGATGACATCATTCAGATCAGCGCGGAGGAGGCGCACCATGGCAGTGACTGCAGTCTCTGCGGAAATGTAATTGCACCACTCAATCTGTAAAGCAAAGGTGTTGTCGAGAAGGCTCGCCCGGTAACATTGTCCTGTTTATACAAACACATTTAATTATTTTTTTTGCACCGTAAAACCGAATATTGCGGGATATTCTTCACAAGAAGCACTGAAATTTAGACAATTCATCAAATATTAGGGTACCAGGGTGAGTGAAACCATTTCAGGGTGACAAGGAAACATACACAATGTTTATGTCTTATAACTCAATACAACGAGGCACACTGAGTTTCAAAACGCAAAAGTCTGACGATACCTGGTCCGATGTATCGAAAATCTCGTTTTAATATTCAATAGCTCTAAACAAGCAATTCCTCTAATCGTGGCGAATCGAATGATGTAAAATATGGTACCTTATTTCAAATTGTGAAAATATCCCGACATTGACGTACGTCAGGGTCACAGGGTGGCCTGGTATGGTCATGTTGCATATTCTACCGGAACCGCAGCGGCATGACCTACTTCATGACCTCATTAACCCCATTCAAAGTTCACATCACCATACAAATCATTTCAGATGTTTGGCGTGTACCCAGCAAGGTTTCACACTGAGGTTAAGAAATAAAATAGAAGTTCTTGAAACAAAATACAGTTCAAAAAATCATCAAGCTGGGTCATTACGCCACCATAGGCCAAAAATCATGATTTTTCGGAAAAGTTCCATACGGATTTTTTCTCATATGAAACTTTCCATGCATTCCCCAATTCGTCCGGGCGATAATTTTACTCACGAGCGAGGCGGACACACCAGTGCAAAGAAATATAACACAACTTAGAAATATACCACCGCGCAAGGAATAGTAGATCACGAAAGGGTGCACATTACTAAAGTTCCCTGCTCTAGTTTATCTGAGATATCGGTTTCTTCCCGACACTGGTACTCCCAAAACGCTCAAAGTTCGCGTAACTAAGGCACTCGCTCAAATCACACGCTCCATTAACACGCGCCCCGCTGGGGTCCCTTGCATGACGCGCCCCGCTGGGGAGGGGGCGTTTTTCGCCCCCTCCGTACCTCGTTCCCCACAAAAGCTAAAGGAAAATTACGGGCGGCGTTCGTAAGCTCTTGACAAGACCAAGAGACTTTATACGAATAATTGTTATGTCAGGTCAATATTTAGGTCAGCATTGGTCAAAGAAGACTCCATAGGCTTACAACAGAGCAATATAAGTTTCTCTCTCTAGATCTAGAAGTTATTGGCAAAACAATCACTCTCTGCTCCTGTGACCTGATATGACCTTTGAGAGGTCAGATCCTCAAAAACTCAACTTTATGGTCAAAATCCTGGTAAGAATAGACGATTTGAGGATTTTCAGCTTTATCTATCCAGTATTTACTGAAAATGAGCCCATTCTATTTTTCACCATAGACTTATAATGGGGTGACCAAAAATTGACCCCACCTTAGGTCAACAATATCAAAATTCCGAGATAGCAGATTTGTAGACCCTAATGACCTTATGTTAAGGTCATTAGGGTCATCATTGTGGAAGTTTCAAACTGATCGGTTTGCTAATTTTCCCTGGGCGCTGCTTCAAACTCATAATTTTAGGTTTTGAGGTCGGGTCACTTGACCCAGAATAGCTCCTTGACCTGACATGACATTAACTCAAATATTTGGTCAAATGTGTAAAATTAATCAGGGATAAGTACTGTAAGTTTCGTTGTTCTGAATCTCTTCGTTTTTTAGCTATCTGGGGGAAAACCAGGAGGGGGCGAATTTGGCCCCCCCGGCGGGGCGCGTTTTAACTTGGTAATCCTGTGCCCCATACCCCAACCCAACTACCAAATTAACATCAACGATATGCTCACCTCGATCACAGCTAGTGACAGAGACAGTGTTCGCCAACACCCTCTGGAACGTGGCCTGAACTTCGCCCGAGCGGACAATTGGCGGACAATCCTCCATTCTGTCGATTTTGCTCCAAATCTGTAAAAAAAGAGACGAGACCTGCATTAAGGATGGATATAGAACAGGTATAAATAAACGGTACTTAAACGCTACAAGGCTATCGCTGAAGGCAAATAGGTCAATGAAACAATAATTTGATTAGGACAAGTGCGAGAAACACACCATTTGCTCAATTAGCGTTCGTTACATGCAATTTCTATTTTCATTTAATTTCGTTTTGCTCATTTCTCTTTTGTTTTCTTTCCCCTCTGCTTTGAAGGTGGTGATGGTACCATATGTCATACTCGGGAGGTCTCTCTCTCTCTCTCTTGCTCTCTCTCTCTCTCTTGCTCTCTCTCTCTCTCTTGCCCTCTCTCTCTCTCTCTCTTGCTCTCTCTCTCTCTTGCTCTCTCTCTTGATCTCTCTCTCCCTTGCTCTCTCTCTCTCTTGCTCTCTCTCTCTTGCTCTCTCTCTCTTGCTCTCTCTCTCTTGCTCTCTCTCTCTCTCTTGCTCTCTTGCTCTCTCTCTCTCTTGCTCTCTTGCTCTCTCTCTCTTGCTCTCTTGATCTCTCTCTTGCTCTCTTGCTCTCTCTTGCTCTCTCTTGCTCTCTTGCTCTCTCTCTTGCTCTCTTGCTCTCTCTCTCTCTCTCTTGCTCTCTCTCTCTCTTGCTCTCTCTCTCTCTTGCTCTCTTGCTCTCTCTCTCTCTTGCTCTCTTGCTCTCTCTCTCTCTTGCTCTCTCTCTCTCTTGTTCTCTTGCTCTCTCTCTTGCTCTCTCTCTCTTGCTCTCTTGTTCTCTCTCTTGCTCTCTTGTTCTCTCTCTTGCTCTCTTGCTCTCTATCTTGCTCTCTTGCTTTCTCTCTCTTGCTCTCTTGCTCTCTCTCTCTCTTGCTCTCTTGCTCTCTCTCTTGCTCTCTTGCTCTCTTGCTCTCTCTCTTGCTCTCTCTCTCTTGCTCTCTCTCTTGCTCTCTCTCTCTCTTACTCTCTTGCTCTCTTGCTCTCTCTCTCTCTCTTGTTCTCTCTCTCTTGCTCTCTTGCTCTCTTGCTCTCTCTCTCTCTCTCTTGCTCTCTTGCTCTCTCTCACTCTCACAACATGTGTGAATAAAAGCCTAGTAACTAAACATTCTAGCCTCCAGTGCAGAAAACTGACAGCTTAGCTCCCACATAGCCTATCACACTGACATGCTCCTTTGTCTGCCTCAGCCTAGCTGGCTTCACCAAGGCCACCTCAAAACCCATATCTGAGAGCTCATGCTGCCTGAATTTGCAAACATGATGGGAGAAATGTGGTATTCTTTTTCAAAGCTTCAAGGTATTATTTTACAAGTAGGTGACCAATTGTTTATCACCTTTTAATAACCATCAACTGACATAATATTATGCGCCAAGAATGAATCTAACACCACATTCCCCCACAAACAATTTTCTCCCATTAAATTTACCACCTATCATACCATGACACTAGTACTCAACGGTAGCGCACAACCACAGCACAGGATCCCGCAAACATTTGAGTGACACAATTCTTAGTTGTCAGTGAGTGCTCAGCTAATTGTAAAATTAACAATTCTTATACCTCTGGTGCTCTGTATTAATTTGACATTGAAGCAAAATATGGCTAATTGGGAATTGCCAGTGTTTTTTTTGTGGTGTAGGAGAGACACAGGATTAATATGTAAATGAGTGTTGAAAATGCTAGCTGATTCTGGTGATTATTATATCTAAATAACATCTTTGGAGATAGGAACAGGCTACCTGATATGGAATTTAAAATATCTTGTCATTGTGGATTATCTTCAATACCCACACAAGTATTTTAAAATCTGGGGGTTACTGGTGCAGACAGGGATGTCTGGTTTGGGAAAATTGCCCTGAAGTAGGTACCATACAGAACAGTGGTAAGATGCTGAGGGATGTCTTTCTATGGTGCGAATTTATATTGGTACCAAGCACTGGCATGCCGTTTGAACTTAGGGAAGCACAGGGGCAAGGTGCCTGCCTAAAATCGGACATTCTAATTTCCAACACTAACCCCACAGTGTTGACTGGAAAGAAATGGGTTGAAAAGTCCATGGTGTCCCCTCAAATTTGGGTATTCAACTGCCACTGGTACTAAGTATTTGTCTTTTACTATCACCAGGACTTAATGCACAACATCTAGGGGAAAGTGTGTGTATTGCGCCCCCTAACTAATTGTGCCCCCTTATAACAGACAAAGGTACTAGTGGCAGTTTGTTTTGTGCAGCTTAATCCAGTTCTCACCTTCAATCCGTACATTTTCCCAACATTTCAATTTCAATGAATTCATACCTAAGAATGTATTTTAATCAGCTAGCAAAACAAATTCAGTACTTCCTTAAATCGGCACCGGTTTATGAACCCGAAAAATAAGAATATGGCTGTCACATTCCAAAATCGATGGCTTTAATTTAAAAGCCAGATATTCATTGCATATTCTGAAAGCAACAATTATAAATTCCCCCTCGTGGTAAATTTTTAAGACAGACATCTCTGATTTAAATGCTAAAAAATCATTGTGCCGTGGTAAAATGCACCCTATCCAAATTTATGTTGAAAAATCAAATCCAAGGCCTATACGTATGAGTGTAATTGTATTATTACAAGTCATTCTGAATGCAAGAATACCACATTAAATTGCCTTCCAGGCCCTCCAGATGAAAAGCTTTGGAGGTAGCCGAGCCTCATTTGCTCCTGTACTAATGCTTATTTCTGCCGTGCCATTGGCTTAACATGACATGAGAGAAGGGCGCAATTAAATCTTGATGCACCCTCCCCCGGGCGCAATTACCCTCACACTTTGGAAAATGCGCCCTTTGCATAGTTCCACTCAAATTGGAATTAACTCTTAGAACACGCTATTTTCAGGCCAGGAATTGCTTTCCCAATAACAAAAAATGATCAAATTTTGTAATTTAATCCATAGTAGTGAGATTGAATAGGAGAAATTCGTCTAGCAAGTGAGTTCCCTTAGGGGGCGCAATACACATACTTTCCCCTATGTAGAAACTATTTCAATTTGTGAAAAATTAAGAACACAAAATGGTTGGAGATGAGACTACACAATGTGACTGCTGTGAGTATGACTTACCTGATAAATGTTGATGCTAGCATCGGTCTTTGTATGTCTCTATTCCAGAGAAGTTGAAGTAAAAATACCACATCAACATCATTTTTCTCTCATAAAAATATCAGGGACAAGACTAATAGAAAAACCTGCAAATCCCATCAGACGTCACTCTATCTCAGCAAAATCACCTATTCATAAGCATCTGGACTCCGACCGAAGTTTAAAATGCAAAATAATTGAATGAAAACACTAAATACCACTATAACTTATACAAATATACACGCCGCCAACGCTGCACCACCACCACACAGCAGTAAATAATGAGCGCGGCGAAATTTGACGCAGCACGTGCAGCGTCCTTTTTCACTCAACTCTCGCGAGGGTCACTTTGATCGCGGTTCTAGAGTCAGCTGACTCCGTGATCGAGCCAGGCGCAGGCTGTCCTTGGCCGACTCATCATCTGACTCTGCGCTCAAATTCGTTCATGCTGGGAGGTTCATTGAACTCTTGCTGAACGACTCAACCTAATTTTGAGAGTCAGCTAATACGAGAGTTCAGAGTCACCACAATGCAGGAAATTTAGGAGAGTCAAAGTTTTTCTCAGTGTAGGAGAGACTGGGGTCAAATTTAACACGGGGCAATCGTAACACTGGCCATATTGTCTAAACTAATCAATGGATGGCGCTTGTGGCACAACTGGAAATGCGCAAACAGCTGCTGCCTTTGTTAACGAAGTTTCAACTCGGTGCGGCGGGTAAGTCAGACGCTGTTCACAATTATGTGTTTTTGAGGGTGTTTTGTAACTTCTGAAATATTTAAAGGTGATAAGCTTATTGATGGGTATGATAAGGTACAGCAGAAACAGTTTCAGTGCATATAAAAAGTGTTTAATTAGCTACAAAATGAGTACAGAATCTGTCGCTTAGGCCAGATCGTTCATCGGCAATTTGGTTTAAAAAATTGCGCGTTGGGATGGGGACAATTGTAAAATTTCTCTTGGGGTCAAATGTAACATTGTTACAATTGACCCCTATGGCCTTACGACGCATTAAACTTGCTTCTACTGCACAAATGTAGTAGCTAGGTTAGTGATTTTATGATCAGGCGCGCACTCAGGATGTTCATTTAGGGGGGCTGACAATGGGACGTCAGGCCGATGAAGTGGGCGCACTTGTTCACCCAAAGGGACCAATCTTCATATCCTGGGAGGGGGGGGCAGGGGCGAGGGAGTGATGAACTTCTTGCTTCGCAGACCTAGTGTCAACTGTTTTTGGGAGGAGGCGCTTAACACGTCGGGGCAGGGGGGCAGGCCTAGATCCAGGCCGACCGTTGTGGGGGGGGCAAAGTGGGCCTAAAATCGGGAAAACATGGATTTTGAAGAAAATCGACGAAAATCGGGCGATTTGGGGGGCGAATTGCCCTGTTTTCCCCCTGCATCCTCCAGTGGGGAGGGGGAGGGTGGAGTGCGGGCCCGCTGCCCCCTGGGTGCACTACTTTTTGTGATAATCACATTGCCTTCCAATGATATGTTTGTTCGTAGGTTGGTATATGTTTCGGAAAAGTGGCAATGTAGGCTGTCCTATGTATATAATATTTCTTATATTGAAAAATTAACGATGATAATCAGGGTTTAAAGGGCAATTTTTTTAATTGCATCGGCTGTTTTCAATCAAACGTCTTGCACTTTCAGACAAGGCCTCGTTTTCCACAGGCGGATCCAGAGGGCAAGGGGGCACGTGCCCCCACCCCCGATTAAACCTCGGCGCCCCCTGAAATGGTCACGGCTCCCCCCACAGAAATAATTTTTTACAAGGTACATGCTTAAAATTGTGTTTCTACAAGTTTTACCATTGCAGAACAATAGTTGAACAGTAGTTCAATTACCGAAGTGAAACAACCCTGGTTACGTCACTAGCATAAAGCAGTGCAATTACTAGAGAATGACAACCTTGCATTGTGCCACAACAGTGCGCGCTTCGTTCATACCTGGTTCATACCTTGCTTGCGCACCAGCGCTGTACTGACTGAATACTAGGCGTTGTAGTGGCATTGTAAATAGCTGGTAGGTAAAGCTAAGGCGTTGTTGCACCCTTGCTCGGCCATTGCCGTTTGACTATGGTTTCAAATACCTGCTCGGGTTACGGTCGCCATCTTGCTTTCTGTTTACCCGTGGCAATACACAGTGGCCTGGCACGCATACCGTGTAGGTTAGAATAAATGTGACTTATTTTAATCAATCGTGGAACTTTGGAAGCTGTCTTGAATATTTGTCAGTTATCTGCGAGTGGAATGTATTGTTCTCTGTTCCAATAGTTGAAAAGTGAGGCATTTTGGAATGGTCAATCCAGGTCCAGGTAAGTAGGCATGTGGTTACTTCAGGCATTTATGCCATATTGGTATTAAGGCTCATATTTTCGTGTCAAACGAGCACAAACTATTTGTTTATATGGCTTAGGTACCTGCAGTGAGTAGAACCTAAATGTGTTTGCCTTATGGGCCCGTTTGAAAAATAGGGTAAGTTGAGTTCCAATATGATCTTGTTGGTGTCTTCAGATGGATCGGCGCCTGATGAGTGATGCTGCGTTTTACTGATATGGGTGCAACGTGCGGGTTATTTTCTTGCTTGAGAGGTGGCTCAATGCTTACCCTTTTTCTACCGATGGTCTTCCGGTTGCATTTGGGGCCAGAAAACGCTTTAGCTTTCGCATAGAGACTGAAAAGTTCTTGAAGCAGAGGTAGGTACAAGGGGAGGGGCTAAGAGGGCTCAAGCCCCCTTCCACATCATGAAATTTCAGAGTGCCTAAAGTAAATGCGTAGTCGGATGCTGTCCAGACACATAGCGGGGAGGCGCGAGCGCCCAAGCTTCCCTCCCCCGAAATTAAGTCCTGGATCTGCCGCTGTTGTAAAGACGTAATTCGAGTCTCGTTTTAGCCCTGTACGAAGCCTTGCAACACCCTTGTTCCCTCCCCGTTACGCACTGGTAAAGCGGTTGTGTAAGCAAGGTTCTAATCTCGTCACGCTCTTGTAGGAAGGCTGCGGTTGCGTACAAGGCGGACACAAGGCTTTGTTCTACCCTTGTTATGGGGTAATCATGACCTAGTAGAGGGCTTGTGGGGACGTTGTCAGCCATTGTCTTTGCCATGTAGGTTAACCATAGTTAAGTTACAAGGTTTGTACAACGTCTTCTAGCAACCCTTGTCGTACTATGGTTCTACCATTGTTCTACATGGTTTTTCCTTGTATTTCCCTTGTTTTCGTGGCACGGATTTTGAACGTACAAGGTTTGCGTTTTACCCTAGTAATTTTCCATGTAAACAAGGGTCTGACAAGGTTTGCCCTTGTAAAAATTTCTTTCTGTGCCTGAAAGGTCGCTTCCCACCCCCCAGGATGCGAAAATCGGCGCCCACTGATAGGATTTTGCGCCCATTTGATAGGTTTTGCCGGTAAAAAGTGGCGCCCCCCGGACCGGAAAATGTCCCCCCCAACAAAAAATGGTAAAAATAAATTATCGAAATTCACATGGCTTTAAAGGGAATGTGGCATCTTGGTCGAACCCTGGAATTTAAGCAATTAGGCGTACTTTTAGGCGAAAATAATTAAACCACTCATGATTTCTCTGAAAAAATGTACAATAGGCTCAATATTTTGATTTTTAAAATACCCCTCTATAAAAAGAAATAAATATCAGTCTGTGGATATGTCACGATCTGGCAACCACTACCATACTTGAAACGCTTCAAGGGCTTCGATTGGCTGATGCTCATCGTGACGTCAGCATATGTCGTCACACCAGCAGCTCACAACAATGGCCGCCCGGCGGGGGCTGATGAGGGGGCTGTTAGGTTTTGGTTTTTTTCTACGGAAATATCGAGTCCCAAGACAAATGATATATGGAGTACCGGGTTTTCCGACTTGCTTTACAACTTGGCTATCTCAGTTAAAATCACGTTATGAAGGTGCCACATTCCCTTTAACCCTCGCCCCACCGGGGGGCCATCGATGGCCCCCCTAAGGTTTTCCGGGATAGCAAAAAAACGACGAGGCGCAGCACCGCAGTTGAGGGCTTTACCTCTCACTGCATGATTTTCCCATCATCCCTGAAATTTTTTACCCCGGGTCACCCAAGGTCAGGTCACCAGACGAGGTCAACCAAGGTCACCTCACTTCACCTTTAGAGCTCTGTAAGAGCTACATTTCAAAGTCGATCGATTTGAAACTTCCTACACTTCATGACCCCTCCAGGGTCTACAAGGTGTATATCCGGGATTTTTCGATTTCGTGCCCTGAGGTCAGGTCACGAGGCGACCTCTCCCATTGGAAAAGCATGGGGAAAAGCTATTTCATGATATAAAAGCCACAAAAATGATTGCAAATACTCAGACTGCTCAGAACAACGTTTTTGGACACCCTTTCACGGATCCCAGGGGTCATATTTGCCCTTTGACTTTTCCAAGGTCATCCAAGGTCACAAGAGGTAAAAAACAGTATTTTGATAATAACTTTTGAACTAATTGAGGTAGAGCGGTGAAACAAACACCATCGTGTTTGTCTTGTCACTGGCTTTCATTTGATATACGGCAAGATCACTTTCTGACCTTTCGTGACCTCAGGTCATATTAGGTCACGAGGTGACCTTTGGCGGTCAAACCACTGGCGGGAGGTCTTTACGTTCCACATAGCGGAAAAAGTACTGGCAATTTGCTATCAAATGTACTTTACCAGGCCTCAATAGCTCTGATGACATAAGAGTTATGCCCAGTTTGCTTAATCATTGCATATTTGAGTGAAAATAGCCGATCATGACCTATTTTAACCTCTGGAGGTCAAACCATTGACCTGAGCACTAAAACATGCGAAGTAATTTCTTACTGAATTCACGCGAGCTTTCTATTGCACTTTGCAGATTTGAGCTAACGCCCATATTTTCGGAGTTAGAGGGGGGCCATCGATGGCCCCCCGGTGGGGCGAAGGTGGCGCCGGACCCCCGGTGGGGCGCGGGTTAACGAGATACAATTGACCCCCGGTGCTGTTACAATTGCCCCTCACATGGGGTCAATTGAAACAGCTGAAGTAAATTTTTAGAAGTGAAATTGTGGCCCCTAATTTCTTTTATTTTGCAATCTTTCTGCGTCTGTCATATTACAAAATCTTCAAAGTTGATGAAAATATAATTATAAGTGCTCTAACTCAAAGCACTATTTCACCAGAACCAGAAATGCAAAATTTGTTACAATTGACCCCAGTCTCCCCTATTAGAAGATACTTGTCCTCTGGCTGAGTACCTTTATTTGGTTGTGAGCTTTGGAGATATATTTAAATGCAATGTATTATTTTAAAACATGTAACAAATTAACTGTATTCTTCAAGTAGCTGAAGTCTCAGCATGTTGTCTGCTATGTTCAAGTGGTGTTTGTCTGATATCTCAGAAATGACTCTCAGCAATGATTGATCATAACAAGCAGTCGCAGTAAGGGTGCTAGGCTCTAACAGCACATATTATTGTTTCATGTAGTTTTGTATCAGATTTTACAACATTTTTGGCTGATAAATATGTGCAGCTAATTGGAATATGATTGTGTGCAACTTATAATCACTGCAAATATACTTAACCTTTAGCCCGTTTGGCACTAAGAGTACAATATATACTATATGTCATCAACTTTTTATTTCATTTCTTATATAAAGACAGGGGATAGAAGCAAGTAAAGAGACCAGCAAAAGAAGGCATGAACAAGGCAAAGCAAAGCAATAAGGAGCAACAGAATAGAACTGTACAGGCACACAGTATAAAACAAAAGGAAGTAAGCGAACAGAATCAGATTAGAGCAAATGTTTAACATAGAAGGAACAAGACATAAGTTCCTGGCATGAAGCAGTAATCATGGAGCGGGAACGAACAGAAAAAGTAACACAAAACAGAGACTGACATGTCATAACAAAACGAGAAGAGCATTAAAGAACGAACTGGACAGAAAAATAACGCCAAAAACATACTCGAAGAAGCAAAATAAAACAAAGCAGCAAAACAACAAGCAAGCAAAAACAGGGGACGCACCAAAATAAGCAATGTTAAGTAATAATTAGTTATAAGTATAGGGCCCACATATGTTGAACATATTAAATATTTAAAAAACCATTAGTAAAAGTAACAAAAACAGTAAGTAAGTACAAGCATCCAATCAGAGCAGGGACCTATCAAACATTAAATCAAAGCATGTGATCAGTGCGAACAAAAAGCATGTGATCATTGCGAACAAAAAGGAAACAAAACAGAACGAAAAACAGGCTAAAAACACAAGCAAAGCAAAGTCACATCTAAGCAGGCAAACAAAAAAGATGCGCTCGGTGAGATCAAATTAACCCGTTAAGTACCAGCGGTACTTTTTGGTACATCTGGTTCCGAGCAGCATTTAATGCATTTGTCGGTGGCAACTGTTCGAGTGAATGCCATTCTCGTCTTGAGAAGAGATCAGTTGTGTAACATAACACGCCAGAAGACCGGGGAAATGTGGTAATACAAGTTGGAAGTATTTAAATTTGGCGAATTTGTTTAGCCGTGATGTCAAACCCAAAATTTCATTGGAATATTAATGCATTTTATTTCACGAAATTTTGACACACGGGGATGTGTTGAAATATGTTTAAGGGATATATCTTCAGAGTTTTGTGACAAAAACATGTATGGTACCTACGCTGCGTGCCGTGAAACTTTGGCGGTACCAAATGGAGCCGCTGGTCTCTTCCGGTGTCAAATCCGAGACCCGCCGGTGGGCAGGGAGGGGAGCGTCAGTGGGTACGTGAGGGGGTTTTAGTCAGTAGCACTCTGTGGT
The DNA here is from genome assembly GCA_034440635.1 of Lepas anatifera. Taxonomy (NCBI): domain Eukaryota; kingdom Metazoa; phylum Arthropoda; class Thecostraca; family Lepadidae; genus Lepas; species Lepas anatifera. Next base: position 31,046 of record JAOTON010000139.1, read on the forward strand.
TTTTACACTTTATCAAGGGACGATTCCGTTATACGATGTTATGTACAGTCAGAAGTTGTCTGACGGCCAAGCAAGCTCTTCAAATAATCGGTGATATAGACGCTGAAGACGATGACGAGGTGACATTGATCAGTGCGCCACCTGATGACGACGTCAGTGACCCGGACGATTGAGATGAAGAGGAGACTGGGGAGGCTGCCGTACTGGTACTCTAGAGGTACAAATAGACAGAGACCAAACGGATACATCATTTAAAGATGTCGAGCCACCTAAATCAGAACAAAACCAAGCAAAGAGGGTGGCGCACTGGAGAAAAATAGTTCCAAGTGGCTGCATGTTGGCCGGAGTATTCCAGCTGGGGTAAAGCCTCAGAGAACGTACTGAACGAGACCCAGCAGCGCATCACCGAATCTCTGTCCCACTGTACGCCGGTTGAGATTCCGGAGGAGTTGCTGACGCCGGAAATCTTCCAGCACATCAAAGAGGAGACTGCGATAGGCACTGGAAGTAACACATTACCCGCTGTTCACATTGGAGGATAGTGAGCTCAATGCTTTCATCGGTTTCTTAGTGTTGTCCGGCTACGTCACTTTACCCATAAATAAGCTATACTGGTTAGCCGCTAAAGATGTGGGCCAATACATTGTGCACAAGGCGACGTCATCCAGACAGCGCACAAGCTCCAACAGGGGCTTCAAAGTCTGGCCTTTCATAGATAAGCTGAACGAAACATTCAAGAAGTTCGGCATCCACCAGAAGAGGCTGGCAGTGGACGAGATGATTGTCCGGTACTATGGATGCCACTCCCTCAATCGGCCCATTCGGGGCAAACCTATACGGTTTGGCTACAAACTGTGGGCGCTTTGCGCTGAAGATGACAACTGTCACAAGCTCGACCTATTCTGTGGCAGGGAGCAGCGTCCACATCTACAGAATATGCCGCTGGGGACAAGGGTAGTGCTGGAAAGGTCAGCTGGTGTACAGCGCCAGCTTTCACCAACTCTACTTCGGCTACCTGATCACATCGCGAGCATTACTGTCAGAGCTGAAAAACCGTGGTGTCCGTGCCACCGGAACAGTGCGAGAAAATCGCGTGGAGAAATGTCCAGTGAAGCCAGCGAATGCGCTTCAAAAAGATGAGAGAGGCTCTTACGACTGCAGGTTGGACAACTCAGAACAGGTGTTGGCAGTTGAATAGAATGATAGCAAAGTGATGAGCGTCATGGCAAATTTTGACGGCATCGGACCCTTGTCAACTGCCGAACGTCATGACAGGGCACTGAAAAAAGACGCCAACGTCCCATAGCCGCGTGTAATCCACGCCTTCCGGGTGTTTCGCACCTCATCACCTCATCACCATGAGTCCCCACATAGATGGCCAAACATCAAACATGTGTTTCTGCTGCAAGCGTCATCACTGGCAGAGTGAATTCACGAATATGTAATAGGTAACTATTTGTTGGTTCAGGAACAGTGGCATGCAATTTAGCAAGAATCATGGCGGTGCCGGAGCATTCCCATATACCAGAGCTGCGAGGGCCACTAAAGCGTTTGAATTCGAATGCCAATCACAACACTGCCCCTCCGCCGCTTCGCGGTGCCGGCGCGCCGGCACCATAGGCGAGTCGCCGGCCGACCCGGAAAGGACCAGCGGTACCATTTGGGACATGGCTATATCTCCAAAACGTGCAAACGCAGGCACAGGGCGTTTCTTACACCTTGATACTCGCATTGATAAAAAGATGTGACAACAGTTTCACAAAAATTTACAAGCGAATAATATGCGTGGTACTTAATGGGTTAAGGTACTAACGGAAACGAACCAAAGACGAAAAGAACAAAACAAGTAAGCAGAAAGGTGGGCTGGCTGAGAGTCCGAAGAGAGCCAGGCAGGGGGCAGTCAGGTGCCTCCAGTCGTCGCCGAAGACTCCGCTCGTCGCCGATATCTGCACCCAGCACACTGCTGAGTGAGGACAGCAATGGGGGCACAGCGCACCGGTCGCTCGAGCGGAACCCGCTGAGGCCGCAGCGCCGGCACGCTCCAGTAGCTCAGCACGTGCGCGCAGTTGGGTTGGCCGAGAGACCGTAGAGAGCCAGGCGGGGGGCATTCAGGTGCCTCCAGTCGTCGCCGGAGGCACCGTTCGGCGCTGATGTCTGCACCCAATGTAATGCATTAAACTCCAAGTTTCTGTAAATTTAATTTCTTTTATATTTTTACATATTGGGTATACATTTTTAATCATTAAGACCTATTTACTGTTAGTAATTTAAAGCTTCAATTCGCGTAAAGTTTTTTCACTTCAGGTAGCCATGTTGGTCGCATCAAGGATATGTGGGTAGCCAACCTGAGATGTTCTTGACCTCTGACCCCACCGGGGGTACGGCGCCACCTTTGCCCCACCGGGAGCCATCAATGCACCCCTCCCTCCATCTAACACCAAAAATATTAGATTTAGCGCAAATCTACAAGGTGCATTAGAAAGCTCGCATGAATTCAATAAGAAATTACTTTACATGCTTAAGCGCTCAGGTCAATGGTTTGACCTGCAGAGATCAAGTTATGTCACGATAGGCCATTTTCACTCAAATATGCAATGCTGGAAAACTGGGCATAGCTTATATGCCATTAAAGCTATTGAGATCTGGCAAAAAACGCTTGATAGGAAAATGTCAGACTTTCTTCCCCCATATGAAATGTTATGACCTCGCGCCAGTGGTTTGACCTCCAGAGGTCACCTGGAGACCTGATACGACCTGAGGTCACGAAGGGTCAGAAAATGACCTTGCCGTACATAAATGTGAGCCAGTGACAAGACATACATGATCATGTTTGGCTCAGCGCCCTAGCTTAATTAGGTCCAAAGTGATTTTCAAAATACTGTTTTAGACCCCTGGTGACATTGGATGACTTCGGAGAGGTCAAAGGGACCCGTGAAAGAGTGTCCAAGAACGCTTTTCTGAGCAAGCTGAGCATTTGCAATCGTATTTGTGACTTTTACATCATAAGACAGCTTTTCCCCAAGCTTTTTCAATGGGAGAGGTCACCTCGTGACCTGACCTCAGATCACCAAATCGAAAGATCCCAGATATACACCTTGTAGACCCTGAGAGTCATGAAGTGTAGGAAGTTTCAAATCGATCGATTAGGAAATGTAGCTTTTATAGAGCTCAAAAGTTGAAGTGAGGTGACCTTAGTTGACCCTGCCTAGTGACCTGACCTTGGGTGACCTGGGGTAAAAAATTTCAGAGATGGTGGGAAATTGATAGGATGAGAGGCAGAGCCCTCAACAGCGGTGCTGCGTCTCGTTGTTTTTCTCCTATCCGTAAACAATCTTAAAGGGACATTGTCGCAAAAATTTTTATTGGCTAGATGAAAAGGTTACAAAAAGTTGTTTCAGAAGTCATATTCTCATTTTTGCAAATTCAGGCTCAAAATGCCTGAAAATCGGCCTCAAAGTCAACATTTATAGACGACTTTACTGAGTCCTTATAGTAACGATAAAGTGACGTAATTCCGGCTATAGCTATCAATTTATATATGAAAAATGTCAAACATTTCTTTTAAAGCAGTTCAGTAGCTAAAACCTATAACATCAAAAAGTAATCTATAAAAATATATTTCCAAAACACTTTTGAAAGAGAAATACAGGACTTTAAAGAAATACCATCAACCAATCAGAAGCCCAGTCCTTATAGGATCTGGTCACGTGGGCTTATCTTACATCAATGTGATGTCATCATGGCTACCCATGAACTATCGATATTCACCATTTCAAAAACCGCGGCAAACGCGAAGATATGAATACAAATTCTATAACACTAATTAGCGCTGCGGTCAGGCCCGAATACCCTCAAGATTATAATTAATAATTGTTCGTTATTGCATGATTGCATTGCAGCTAAAATGATACAATAAAAAGATACGGGTAGCGCGATCCAGAAGAGCCTCCTTTGAGGCATGAAGAAAGCTTTGGGTGGTTTTTCGGACGAGAAGATTGTCGCCTCTCCGGTCTCGTGGATCAACATATCGTCGGTAATCTGCACGTAGAATATTTTGAGCCTTTGATGTGGTCAATTGAGATTTTCTTAGAGGTAAAAAATCTATGCGTGAAAAGTTAATGAAACAATTTGAATTTTTGCCATCCATCTTTGCTGGCCACCAATGCTTATTGAGGTTTTGTGTAGTGAGTGTAGTGAGTTAGTCAAACACTAATCATATCAAGTATGGGCAATGCATTTAATGTTTCTGTTCTGCATTAATTAGGTTCATGAAGTTGCCAAAAAGCAAATTGTATGCTCAAATGGAAAACTCACATCTCCATGACTTGTAACACTCTGAGACGTAATATTGGAGTAATATCTAGGGCGAAGTTCATGCTAACAGATAAAACCTTGCTTATGCTCTACAATGCTCTAATCCTCCCATATCTAGGGTACTGCGCTCTGGTTTGGGGGTCAAATTATGAAACAAGCTTAACCAAATTAATCAATTTGCAGAAAAGAATAATAAAAATTATTGACTTTGCTGATCCAAGGTCACCTTCAAGTCCAATCTTTAAGAAGCTTAACTTTCTAAAGCTAACCGACCTGATAAAACAGCAAAAATTACTAGTCCTACATGGTTTCATGCATGGAAGGCTGCCTCCTGTGTTTGCAAACTCATTCGAATTCAATCACTCCACTAGATTATCACGACGGAGAATGCACTTCAAAGAACCCCCAGGAGAAACAGTATATAGAACATTTGCAGTACCAATCAGCTGTCCTAAGGTGTGGAATAATGTTGTCGCTATTAAAATACCTGATATTAATGATATACCTCCTTCTAAGTCATTCTTTAAAACAGTTACTAAGAAGCTGTTCATAGAAGATTACTAGGATTCATGTGTAAATCTGTAAAACCTAGGAACTAATGTATAGAGACTGGCCAATATAAAATATACCTTGATGTGCAGTATTTTTATTATTATATCATATGCCCTCATTCACTCCATCTTGAGCTTATCTGAGTGACAGTCAGAATCTTTCTTTATTCTGTAATATGTCCGAATTATAAGACAAGGAGCTATGTCAAGGGTTTAACCTTACCTGCTCCTTTTGTCCTGTTCAACTTTCCCTTGCAAACTGCAACCGCACACCTCTTCTTCTTCCCCTGTCATAATCTCTCTCTCTCTCTCTCTCTCTCTCTCTCTCTATTCCCCCCTCTCTCTCTCTTTCTTTCTCTTCCCCCTCTCTCGCTCCTTCTCTCGTTTTTTCTTTTATTTTCATTCTTAACCGCCTCATTCTAAATTACTTGGGGTCCACATATGTTGCATGTAGCTTAGGTTAGGCCACTATGTCCGATAGTTGGCCCATAAAATAGCTGACCTCCTGTCAGTCGTCTGCTTGCTGTTTTGCTTTGTTTCATGGTGAATCTGATCTACGAGAATCTGCGAAAGCCTGGCTGACGGAATCCGGATCAGACTGCGGACGCCCACCTCGGCTGACGCGCTCATCGGGAGGCCTCATGAAGCTCCGAACCGGCCTTGTTTTTGTATTCGCTTCAGAGTCTGCCACTCTCCATCAGCAGTAGATTGGAGGCGGCCACCAGCGAAATCTGGGGGCACCTGCTGCCTCTGCCCGGCCCTTTTCGGACCCTACCTACATGGAAGTGCCGGCGCCGCGGGCGGGGCGTCGGTGGGACTGTTCGCCGGGAACCTTCAGCCGACTGGCTGGGGGACTCGGGACCAGCTGGACATCGTCAGCTCAAGAGCTGCGTCCGTGGCCGTCCTCACCCAGCGGCATTCGGCGCACGACCTCCGGATTCTCTGCCGGCACATGCCGACCTGAATGTGACCTGCCGGCCTACAGTACGTGCCGTCGGCAACAGGCTCATGTAGAGGCCACCTGAAACTCCAGCCGGCCTTGTCGCTCCGGGAGCTGCCTTCGCAACGACCCTCACCCAGCAGTGTGCTGGGGGTGACCACCAGCTACGGCTGGGTGCACCTGGCTGCCTCTGCCTGGCCCTCGTTGGACTCTGCCAGCCCGCCCCGCGCAACGGCTGCGGTGCCAAAAGTCCACCAGCACTATCCATCGCGCAGTCAGGATTGGAGAGTGCAGGAAGTACAATTGACAGCACTATATTCTCAGCTTCAGCCGGCTATGTCGTCGCATCAAGAGCACCCTCCGCTGCCGCCTGCACTCAGCGGTGTGCAGGGGGCGGCCACCAGCGACGACTGGAGGCACTTGGCTGCACTGCCAGCCCTCTTGAACTGCCCTCCTCTCTGCCGGCACATGCCGACCTGAATGTGACCTACCGGCCTACGGTGCGTACCGTCGGCAACAGGCTCATGTAGAGGCCACCTGAAAATCCAGCCGGCCTTGCGGCTCCGGGAGCTGCCTCCTCGACGACCCTCACCCAGCAGTGTGCTGGGGGTGACCACCAGCTACGGCTGGGTGCACCCATCGTCGCCTCGAGAGCTGCGTCCGTGACCGCCCTCTACCAGCGGCATGCTGGGGGCAGCTACTGGCGATGCTGGAGATACCTGGTGCCTCCGCCCGACCCTCCAGACTCTCTGCTGACAGGTGCTGGCCTACAGTACACACCGCCGCCTGGCTCTCTTTGGACTCTCAGCCAGCCCACCTTTCTGCTTACTTGTTTTATTCTTTTCGTCTTTGGTTCGTTTCCGTTAGTACCTTAATTTGATCTCACCGAGCGCATCTTTTTTTTTGCCTGCTTAGATGTGACCTTGCTTTGCTTGTGTTTTTAGCCTGTTTTTCGTTCTGTTTTGTTTCCTTTTTGTTCGCACTGATCACATGCTTTTTATTCGCACTGATCACATGCTTTGATTTGATGTTTGATAGGTCCCTGGTCTGATTAGGTGCTTGTACTTACTGTTTTTGTTACTTCTACTAATGGTTTTTTTAAGATTTAATATGTTCAACATATGTGGGCCCTATACTTATAACTACTTATTACTTAACATTGCTTATTTTGTTGCGTCCCCTGTTTTTGTTTGCTTGTTGTTTTGCTGCTTTGTTTTATTTTGCCTCTTCAAGTATGTTTTTGGCGTTATTTTTCTGTCCAGTTCGTTCTTTAATGCTCTTCTTGTTTTGTTATGACATGTCAGTCTCTGTTTTGTGTTACGTTTTCTGTTCATTCCCGCTCCATGATTACTGCTTCATGCTAGAAACTTATGTCTTGTTCCTTCTATGTTAAACATTTGCTCTAATCTGATTCTGTTCGCTTACTTCCTCTTGTTTTATACTGTGTGCCTGTACAGTTCTATTCTGTTGCTCCTTATTGCTTTGCCTTGCCTTGTTCGTGTCTTCTTTTGCTGGTCTCTTTATTTACTTCTATCCCCTGTCTGTATATAAGAAATGAAAAAAATTGATAACTATTCATTTTGGCCCACTGTTATAGCTGTGGTCTCGTTTCGTCTGTCAACACCAATCAGCGAGCAGCATTGAGTCCCAGTCTGCAAAGTATGGCAGCAGGCTAGACGAGTCACACCAGCCACCTAAAATCATTGCACTGCCAGACACCAAAAATTCACACCAAACTGCTATATACCATAGAGAAAAATGCACCCTTTCCTACCCACACAATGCAGTGCTACCTCTTGTATTAGTTAGTTAAATACTTGTTATAAGGTCCCCTCCTGTGTCTTTATAACCATTCAGCCATTATTTTTTGGTTTTCAGTGTCACCTTCCCTGCACCAGTCTGGGAAATTCACACCAGGTTGATGAACTTCACACCACTCACTCTTGTCTCCTAGGGCACTCACCCTGACGAGATCTCGTTGAAAATGCCATACTTTGCACACTGGATAGAGTCTATGTCACATGGCTATAGCCTCTCCCTGAGAACCAATCTTAGAACCAATCTTAGATTTACAGGCTGGCTACCTGCTGTGGTGCTGCTGGAAAAACAGTAACAGCACAACAGTGGTAGCATACTTTTTTGTGATTGGTAGATAAGTATTCTGGTTCATTCTTATCTGATTAGCCATAGCACATACTAGAGACAGTTGTGGTATTTCTTTTCTAGAGGAGAGGCTCGAGGGCTCGCGGACAAGGCTGTGCTGGCAGACGGAACAAGGCTTATGAGCAGTGTCAATGCCAAAAAGTCTTCATTTTATTGTTGCACAGGTGAACTTGTGTACCAAAATAGGTGAAAATTATTTGGTGATGGCAATTCTCCAATTATTTAAGCATATTATTTTTGAATTGCCCATATTCCCTCTCTTTTTGGTCTAACTTTATATTTACAATATTTGTGCACTCTAGTAAAAGTCTATATCAAGCTTGTAATTTGAATTACAAATTTCTACCTGTTACAAATACTGGCTCTGCACAATGTGTGCATGCTAGTGCATTTGCTGCTTAGCTTACCTTTTAAGTATGAAAAAAGTTTTTGATTAATTTTACAGATTGAAACAGATTTCCCCTTTATTTTGGTACCATACAGTACATAGTAGTCAGTGTACTCCTATCTACTTATCAGATCCATTTACTCATATTTCAAGTGCTACTGTTTGTTTCCAGACATGAAAGTGACTGTAGCATCAATTCATCCATCTGCCCTCGGAAAATGCCCATCTGCATTCATGCCCATCTGCAGATGAATTCATCCATCTGCCCTCTGAAAATGCCCATCTGCATGCTTTTTATAATTTATATTAAAAATGAACTGAAGGAAAACTAGGATAAGATGTATTATGATTTGAAACACTAGGAGTGTACCCAATACAACAATATAATTGTGAACAAAGAGTATGGACAGTCATGTAGGAATGACAGGGGGGCAGTCTTGGGTGATGCAATTTTTTGTGTTTTCCTGGAAGAATATATGAAAGATTAGGCGGGTCGCTTCAAAGAGAAAATTTGTTTACTAGAAAACCTGTCTTTTGTAGCTGCTGTGTATCATCAAGCTATCGTCCCAATGGACCAGCTTGTGTATGATCATTTTGTTTGTTAGTTTGAATGGGATGAACCCAATCAGACCGATTCTCCCATAGACCTGAAATTTGGAATATTTGTTTCCTATTGTGGGCCAGTGTTGAAATAATGTATTGTAATTTATTAAAAAACATGAATTTGCATGGTTCCACCTGACCCCTCCACAAACCCATGGTCTAGATTATAGATCGTCTTTGGGGACGTCTTTCTTCTTGAATATATATATATATATTGTATATGTTTAAAAAAAGATGCAGTGATATCTTGTTTGCTTTCATTGTGGGCTTGTGATATTTTATTTGTACCCTTTATTTGGTTCGATCTGTTCCAGCTGTGAAAATGTATTCTAATTTAAAAAGAGCCTACCCCAGAAAGCTGAACGCAAAACAGAAATAATATGATGCTGCCCCTCCACAGTGACTATCGCCAATTACGCCTGCTGCTGGAAGACAAGCTTCAGAGGACGAGCAATGGAATCCCAGAGTTGGCAGAGTACCACAGCCAGCAGTTTTTGCATTGAACACGAACCTGCCTGAGTGCACCTCGGTCGTCTGCCTGTGTGCCCGCAGTATACGTTCATGTATGTGCGTAAGTTGTGTTTATCGCGGTATATTAAGGCAAATCCTCTGAGGAACTCAGTAAAACATGCCATTTAAAGTATTTTTTAGCCTAAAGGTAAGAAAACTAGTAATGTAAAGGGTCTTTATAGAAAAAATCAAGTGGTCAGATTTTGTTGGTGGTCGTACGTGCGAAAGTCGGCGAAAATAATAAGTGACACCTCTGTGCTCAGACTATTGCGGTGAACATTTTATCAAACCGTGTAGCACTTATTGTGGACAGATGCAAAATCTGTTATGCTTTTGATGTACACTCAGTATTTGGTTCGCTCCCAGCCTTCTTAGAGTGCACTTCAAGGACTGGAAGCTAGGAGCTGGATACCCACTGGTGGGTTCAGGGAAAATTTGCTTTCCTCCCAATTTCTACGATTTTCACCGACCTTTAAAAAAATGTGTATTCACGATTTTGGACCCTGTCCTCCCCTCCCCCCACAAAAAACATTGGCCTGGATCCGTCACTGACGTACTGAGTTATATCCTCTAGTCCACGTTGCACTCGGAAGACTGCTCGTTGGGGACTCGCAGACCTGATTGTTGCACGCGTTTCTCACCTGCCGAGGGCTATCACTCGCTTGTAATTTCCTGGTAGGTTATATTTTCTCATGTTTTTGTGAGATTGAATATAAGCCTCATTGATCAACTGATATCTGTTGGTTTTTAAAAGTAGATGAATTTTGCATTGCGTAGCCGAGGAGCATGATTATAAATTGGTAAGATGTTTCATGGCTTTGCCTCTCGAATTCTTGACGCAAAATGGAGCCTGTGATCACACTGTGATCACATATTCGGGCACAGCCCCTCGTCAGAATCCTCATAATACAAAAAGCGAAAACTTTTTGGTCATAGTGTGACCAAGGCTTGAAATTTAGATCTGATTTGGAAATCGAATGCTGGAATAATGCAGTTTAGTACTGGAATATTCCAATATTGGAACTCGATTCGAGGTTATCCTAGCACTCTGACTAAAAATGTATGTGTTCACCTATTATATTATGAGAATTTTGGTGAAGGGATGTACCTGAATATTTATCAGTGTATTAGCCCCATTTTGGAACTATGATTCGAGGAGGCTGGTCATGAAATATCTTATCAACGTAGATAATCTAATAAACAATCTAATAAAAATAACGGTTAATATACTATTTTATATAATGATATGATGTTATATGAAGTGCTTCTGGAATTGTTTGTTCTATTATGAGAAAGGACCGTTTCCGAACTCCGAAGTATCAAAAATAAACGCTTATCATTTTCATAAACAAATGTCACTCATGAGGCTAGCAGCTTGCTTGTCTTAAAGCTGCGATGCGTCTTCTTAGGTTTAGACTCTGTGACTACCAATGTTAAGATTAATTGTAGAATCCTTTTGATTTAATACGAACTGTTCCAGGCTATAATTTTGAGGTATATTTTCTTGATGTGCCCTGATCAGAAACTAACTCAACTTGAAGTAAAAACAATGTATTCTTAAATCTTTTATATCTATATACGAAAAAAATTAGAAAGAGCTACCACCACGGACAGAGGAGTGAGGTGGCCAGTCCATCTCCAACCTGCAACACACAACAAACGTTCCCCCTGAAACAAAAAGTGATCAGGTTTGGGTTCGTGGTGCGTTCCACACTTTTGTTAGTTCATCCAAGGATCGTGGTGGCTGCTCTCTGGTTCCCCAGTTCTGACGCATATCAAGAGTTATTCTTCCGTATCACATTCAGCTATTCTCCGGTTCTCTAGACTACGTGTTTTTATATTCTCCGGAGACCAAAGAATTACAATTATATCAAAGATTTAGATGTCGACGGACACATTTAATCTGATTGATTGATTGAGTGTTCCGGCCATATGGGAGGGGGCGCCCCTGCAGGCGCCCCAACCGCCGCAGGAACATCGCCAGCCGTCGTGGGTCCGCCAGCGCTTCCCGGATGGGCGGGTCGTCCCGTCCAAATATGTCCCAGCGCAGGTCAGCGCGCGCAGGGCACCGGGTCAGAAGGTGGTGGAGGGTCTCGTCCTCTCCATCGTCGCATTCCTGTAACGTGGCCTCCGGGTTCAGGCCGATCCTCTTTCGGCAGCTGCACAGGAGAAGGGAGTGGCCAATGCGCAGGCTTCTCCACACTCTTCTGCCGTGAAAGGCCCAGGCGGTCTTTCAGGGTGGTCCGCCCTGGGAGACCGCCACATTTAATCTCGAACACGTTTTATCTCGTACGGATTAACGTTTTATCTCGTTGTTTTACCAGATTAACACGCGCATTGACGGGGCTCTGAGCCACCTTCGCTTTGACAGGGGGCGCGGGTGCCCCCCTAAAATCTCCAGAACCACGGTAGGTAGTGAAAAATGGTAAACGGCTTTGGGTAGCCCATACGCTTCTCCATCGAAATATTTTAACCATTTTGTCAGGTCACTTCAATCGGATGAGTTCACTTTGTTCCGACTTATGTTGTCTTAAACTTTGAGGTCAGGTCACTTGACCTGTACTGGTGACCTGACCTGAGATAACCTAACCTTAAAATTTTGACAAAAGTTGTAAAAATGATGAGAGAAGGCATGTCAAGTTTTTTAACCTGAGTTTATTTTTAACCCGAGTGTGTTAAGTACCTACCTAATAAATGTGTGGTGGCTTAAATTCCGTGGCGGCGCCCCTGCCTAGTTTTCTTTGCCTAGTGTTAGGAGTGTATGTTTTACCATGTACTGCGTTTTTACTGTTAATATACGCGTATGGATACAAGTGCGGCGGCGCTACGCGCCGCCGTTTTTATGTTCTGTCCGAAAAACCAGACGGGGGGGGCGGGTACCCGCCTCCCGTCAATGCGCGTGTTAACCCGCGCCCCACCGGGGGTCCGGCGCCACCTTTGCCCCACCGGGGGCCATCGATGGCCCCCTCTAACTCCGAAAATATGGGCGTTAGCGCAAATCTGCAAAGTGCACTAGAAAGCTCGCGTGAATTCAGTAAGAAATTACTTCACATGTTTTAGTGTTCAGGTCAATGGTTTGACCTCCAGAGGTCAAATTAGGTCAAGATCGGCTATTTTCACTCAAATATGCAATGCTTAAGCAAACTGGGCATAACTCTTATGCCCTTAGAGCTATTGAGGTGTGGGAAAGTACATTTGATAGGAAATTGCCAGTACTTTTTCTGCTATGGAAACGTAAAGACCTCCCGCCAGTAGTTTGACCTCCAGAGGTCACCTCGTGACCTAGTATGACCTGAGGTCACGAAAGGTCAGAAATTGACCTTGCCGTATATCAAATGAAAGCCAATGACGAGACAAACACGATGGTGTTTGTTTCAGCGCTCTAGCTTATACAGGTCAAAGTTATTGTCAAAATACTGTTTTTGACCCTTGGTGACCTTGGATGACCTTGGGGATGTCAAAGGGCAAATATGGCCCCTGGAATCCGTGAAAGGATGTCCAAAAACGCTTTTCTGATCAAGCTGAGCATTTTCAATCGTTTTTGTGACTTTAAGGTCATAAGACAGCTTTTCCCATGCCTTTTCAATGGGAGAGGTCACCTCGTGACCTGACCTCAGGGCACGAAATCGAAAAATCCCGGATATACACCTTGTAGACCCTGGAGGGGTCATAAAGTGTAGGAAGTTTCAAATCGATCGACTCCGAAATGTAGCTCTTACAGAGCTCTAAAGCTGAAGCGAGGTGACCTTGGTTGAACTCGTCTGGTGACCTGACCTTGGGTGACCCGGGGTAAAAAATTTCAGGGATGGTGGGAAAATGATGCAGTGAGAGGTAGAGCCCTCAACCACGGTGCTGCGCCTCATCGTCTTTCTGCTATCCCGGAAAAACCTTAGGGGCATCGATGGCCCCCGGTGGGGCGAGGGTTAAACGATTAATTAATCTCGAGACATATTAATCTCGAGATTAACACATATAATCTCGAAGAGCCACCCCTGCTTTTTATTGGGCCGGTTTCGGGTCCTTGGTTTGCACGAAAACCGGTCAGCCTTCAAGAATACGTCCATGAAGTTAGCGACGGATTCGCATTCGGATTCAGCGACGGATTCGCCCGAAATGGCGTCTCCTGCGATTTCGCTCAAATTCACACCATAGGCTCCCCGTGCCCTCAGCAACTCACCCCTAAAGTGATTTTCTGTCACATTCACCCGTTCACCCGCTAGAGGTGAAAAAGTGAAATTCACCGGAAACGGCGTCTCCTGCGATTTCGCTCAAATTCACACCATAGGCTCCCCGTGCCCTCAGCAACTCACCCCTAAAGTGATTTTCTGTCACATTCACCCGTTCACCCGCTAGAGGTGAAAAGGTGAAATTCACCCGAAACGGCGTCTCCTGCGATTTCGCTCAAATTCACACCATAGGCTCCCCGTGCCCTCAGCAACTCACCCCTAAAGTGATTTTCTGTCACATTCACCTGTTCACCCGCTAGAGGTGAAAAAGTGAAATTCACCGGAAACGGCGTCTCCTGCGATTTCGCTCAAATTCACACCATAGGCTCCCCGTGCCCTCAGCAACTCACCCCTAAAGTGATTTTCTGTCACATCCACCCGTTCACCCGCTAGAGGTAAAAAAGTGAAATTCACCGGAAACGGCGTCTCCTGCGATTTCGCTCAAATTCACACCATAGGCTCCCCGTGCCCTCAGCAACTCACCCCTAAAGTGATTTTTTGTCACATTCACCCGTTCACCCGCTAGAGGTGAAAAGGTGAAATTCACCCGAAACAGCGTCTCCTGGGATTTCGCTCAAATTCACACCATTGGCTCCCCGTGCCCTCAGCAACTCACCCCTAAAGTGATTTTCTGTCACATTCACCCGTTCACCCGCTAGAGGTGAAAAAGTGAAATTCACCCGAAACGGCGTCTCCTGCGATTTCGCTCAAATTCACACCATAGGCTCCCCGTGCCCTCAGCAACTCACCCCTAAAGTGATTTTCTGTCACATTCACCCGTTCACCCGCTAGAGGTGAAAAAGTGAAATTCACCCGAAACGGCGTCTCCTGCGATTTCGCTCAAATTCACATCATAGGCGCCCCGTGCCCTCAGAAACTCACCCCTAAAGTGATTTTCTGTCACATTCACCCGTTCACCCGCTAGAGGTGAAAAGGTGAAATTTTCCTAACCAGCGTCTTTAGCGCCGGATTCAGCGACGGATTCGCCCGAAATGGCGTCTCCTCCGATTTCGCTCAAATTCACACTATTGGCTCCCCGTGCCCTCAGCAACTCACAGCTAAAGTAATTTTCCGTTACAATCTCCCGTTCACCCGCTAGAGATGAAAAGGTAAAATTCAAGCGAACCGGCATCTTCAGCGTCGGATTCAGCGACGGATTCGCCCGAAATGGCGTCTCCTGCGATTTCGCTCAAATTCACACCATAGGCTCCCCGTGCCCTCAGCAACTCACCCCTAAAGTGATTTTCTGTCACATTCACCCGTTCACCCGCTAGAGGTGAAAAGGTGAAATTCACCCGAAACGGCGTCTCCTGCGATTTCGCTCAAATTCACACCACAGGCTCCCCGTGCCCTCAGCAACTCACCCCTAAAGTGATTTTCTGTCACATTCACCCGTTCACCCGCTAGAGGTAAAAAAGTGAAATTCACCCGAAACGGCGTCTCCTGCGATTTCGCTCAAATTCACACCATAGGCTCCCCGTGCCCTCAGCAACTCACCCCTAAAGTGATTTTCTGTCACATTCACCCGTTCACCTGCTAGAAGTGAAAAAGTGAAATTCACCCGAAACGGCGTCTCCTGCGATTTTACTCAAATTCACACCATAGGCTCCCCGTGCCCTCAGCAACTCACCCCTAAAGTGATTTTCTGTCACATTTACCCGTTCACCCGCTAGAGGTGAAAAGGTGAAATTCACCCGAAACGGCGTCTCCTGCGATTTCGCTCAAATTCACACCATAGGCTCCCCGTGCCCTCAGCAACTCACCCCTAAAAACATTTTCTGTCACATTCACCCGTTCACCCGCTAGAGGTGAAAAAGTGAAATTCACCCGAAACGGCGTCTCCTGCGATTTCGCACAAATTCACACCATAGGCTCCCCGTGCCCTCAGCAACTCACCCCTAAAGTGATTTTCTGTCACATTCACCCGTTCACCCGCTAGAGGTGAAAAGGTGAAATTTTCCTAACCAGCGTCTTTAGCGCCGGATTCAGCGACGGATTCGCCCGAGATGGCGTCTCCTCCGATTTCGCTCAAATTCACACTATTGGCTCCCCGTGCCCTCAGCAACTCACAGCTAAAGTAATTTTCCGTTACAATCTCCCGTTCACCCGCTAGAGATGAAAAGGTAAAATTCAGGCGAACCGGCATCTTCAGCGTCGGATTCAGCGACGGATTCGCCCGAAATGGCGTCTCCTGCGATTTCGCTCAAATTCACACCATAGGCTCCCCGTGCCCTCAGCAACTCACCCCTAAAGTGATTTTCTGTCACATTCACCCGTTCACCCGCTAGAGGTAAAAAAGTGAAATTCACCCGAAACGGCGTCTCCTGCGATTTCGCTCAAATTCACACCATAGGCTCCCCTTGCCCTTAGCAAATCACAGCTTAAGTGGTTTTCTGTCACATTGACCTGTTCACCCGCTAGAGGTGAAAAAAGAAAATTCACCCCAAGTGGCGTCTCCTGCGATTTCGCTCAAATTCACGCCATTGGCTCCCCGTGCACTCAGAAACTCACCCCTAAATTGATTTTCCGTCACAATCTCCTGTTCACCCTCTAGAGATGAAACGGTGAAATTCAAGCGAACCGGCATCTTCAGCGTCGGACAGAGGTGCAGAAACTTGTCAACTCGGCTACTGGGGTTTGTGACACATTTATGAAAGTTGAGGTGCATAAATGTGACAAAATAACGATCGTGACAGTATGGTTCAAAATCAAACCGCATATTTTCGAAATACAGAATCAAGCGTGTAGCGATAAATTTAATTTAGCAACTCTGTTCTTCAATTGCACAGCGTACCATCAGTGATACAATATTGGTACTGTGTTCAGTTTCTACTAAAACGAGGGACCCCCGCTGCAGAAAACCCGGAAACCGCTGTCACAGTTGCCAGATTTTAACATGCAGCCCAATGGTGCCGATTGTTAGTAGTTGCCAGAAAGTTGCCGCCTAGATGCCCGAAATGTGACAGTCAATTTTTTCGAGAAATACATGATTGTGGGCATATTTAAGGCATTAAAGATAACGCAAATACGTTATCAAGTATTTCTCTGTCCATTTTGTCAGGTTAGATAATATTTAAAGTTTGAGTCTCTTCGATTTAGCGGTCCCTATTTCTTTGAATTTAGTATAAAGTACGCCTAAAAGCTACTAAGAAAAGTACTAAATGAGTGAAAGAAATAAATATAGCCGGGGAGCAATTCTACCTAAACTACGCAACAGCGACAAGACAAGTTCGTTATGTTTATTTGATGTAGAGCCTGCCAAAAATGTACACAGGTGGGAAGCCACTTTTTTAGGGCATATTTTTGGGGTATATCTGAGATAAGTGCAGGCTAAAACTGGCTGGAATAAATAGTGCTGCCCATGGCTAATCTAAGATTATCTGGAGAGGGGTCTGGAACTAACGTGAACTGGAGGGGGCCGAGTAGACCCCCTTCTTATCTCAGAAAATCACAGCGAATCGCAGGAAGAAATAGACTTCGAAAAACGCTGGTTGGGGGTGTGTTGCTTACTACCAGTGGTGTTAAGCAGCACACAGGACCTGAACTGCATGGAGTTAAAGCAGGATTTTGACTACACTGGATCTATCTTGGGTATGTGAATTCCAATACCTCTGTACCTATTAGGCCTATTAGGCCAATAGACATAATTTTACATCAATGCAGGCTATTTGCCTCAGAGATATACTGCAAGAAGGAATGACCAGGCAGGTGATGATCGTAAGTGGGATGCAAATTTTAAGCATTTGATGTGTTTATAAAAATGCTACCTAAGGTCCACTTTACCAACACATTTTAGGTAGATCCAAATACTATGTTGATATTAACATTTTTTACCTTTGGTTGATATGTGAGATGGAAGTTTAGTGGGGGGGAAGCTGTGGTTAGGGTTCCCAATTGTGTGTACATGTACGCTCCCATTCATAGATAGGTATGTTCCCAATAATGACTATTTTCATGATAATTGCTACATTTAATCATGTGGAAAAGTACCATAATTAGAAACACTCCTTCCAAAAATGGAAACTTCTTCAAAAAGGGAAATGCATGTCATTGGGGGACACTGCAGTCAGAGTTGCCAAAAATAGTTATGACCCCAATGCGGGAAAAAATGACCCATAATTGGAAATTTTCCTTCCAAAAACAAAAACATGATCTATAAATGAAAACTCAGTTTACTACTTTCATGCTGTAATGGTTTGGTGCTAGAACCTTGTCTGCTGCAAAAAGTAAGGGACAGGTGGAGGACATTCAGCATATTGGAAATAGTATTCAAGTATACAATTATTATTTCCAGCTGTGTGTGACAGAGGAGGCACACGTCGCATTGAGTTTGTGACAGCCAGCATACTTTCTGCACCTCTGGCGTCGGATACAGCGACGGATTCGCCCGAAATGGCGTCTCCTGCGATTTCGCTCAAATTCACACCATAGGCTCCCCGTGCCCTCAGCAACTCACCCCTAAAGTGATTTTCTGTCACATTCACCCGTTCACCCGCTAGAGGTGAAAAGGTGAAATTCACCGGAAACGGCGTCTCCTGCGATTTCGCTCAAATTCACACCATAGGCTCCCCGTGCCCTCAGCAACTCACCCCTAAAGTGATTTTCTGTCACATTCGCCCGTTCACCCGCTAGAGGTGAAAAGGTGAAATTTTCCTAACCAGCGTCTTTAGCGCCGGATTCAGCGACGGATTCGCCCGAGATGGCGTCTCCTCTGATTTCGCTCAAATTCACACTATTGGCTCCCCGTGCCCTCAGCAACTCACAGCTAAAGTAATTTTCCGTTACAATCTCCTGTTCACCCGCTAGAGATGAAAAGGTAAAATTCAAGCGAACCGGCATCTTCAGCGTCGGATTCAGCGACGGATTCGCCCGAAATGGCATCTCCTGCGATTTCGCTCAAATTCACACCATAGGCTCCCCGTGCCCTCAACAACTCACCCCTAAAGTGATTTTCTGTCACATTCACCCGTTCACCCGCTAGAGGTGAAAAGGTGAAATTCACCCGAAACGAAGTCTCCTGCGATTTCGCTCAAATTCACACCATAGGCTCCCCGTGCCCTCAGCAACTCACCCCTAAAGTGATTTTCTGTCACATTCACCCGTTCACCCGCTAGAGGTGAAAAGGTGAAATTCACCCGAAACGGCGTCTCCTGCGATTTCGCTCAAATTCACACCATAGGCTCCCCGTGCCCTCAGCAACTCACCCCTAAAGTGATTTTCTGTCACATTCACCCGTTCACCCGCTAGAGGTAAAAAAGTGAAATTCACCGGAAACGGCGTCTCTTGCGATTTCGCTCAAATTCACACCATAGGCTCCCCGTGCCCTCAGCAACTCACCCCTAAAGTGATTTTCTGTCACATTCACCCGTTCACCCGCTAGAGGTGAAAAGGTGAAATTCACCCGAAACGGCGTCTCCTCCGATTTCGCTCAAATTCACACTATTGGCTCCCCGTGCCCTCAGCAACTCACAGCTAAAGTAATTGTCTGTCACATTCACCCGTTCACCCGCTAGAGATGAAAAGGTAAAATTCAAGCGAACCGGCATCTTCAGCGTCGGATTCAGCGACGGATTCGCCCGAAATGGCGTCTCCTGCGATTTCGCTCAAATTCACATCCTAGGCTCCCCATGCCCTCAGCAACTCACCCCTAAAGTGATTTTCTGTCACATTCACCCGTTCACCCGCTAGAGGTGAAAAGGTGAAATTCACCCGAAACGGCGTCACCTGCGATTTCGCTCAAATTCACACCATAGGCTCCCCGTGGCCTCAGCAACTCACCCCTAAAGTGATTTTCTGTCACATCCACCCGTTCACCCGCTAGAGGTGAAAAAGTGAAATTCACCGGAAACGGCGTCTCCTGCGATTTCGCTCAAAATCACACCATAGGCTCCCCGTGCCCTCAGCAACTCACCCCTAAAGTGATTTTTTGTCACATTCACCCGTTCACCCGCTAGAGGTGAAAAGGTGAAATTCACCCGAAACAGCGTCTCCTGGGATTTCGCTCAAATTCACACCATTGGCTCCCCGTGCCCTCAGCAACTCACCCCTAAAGTGATTTTCTGTCACATTCACCCGTTCACCCGCTAGAGGTGAAAAAGTGAAATTCACCCGAAACGGCGTCTCCTGCGATTTCGCTCAAATTCACACCATAGGCTCCCCGTGCCCTCAGCAACTCACCCCTAAAGTGATTTTCTGTCACATTCACCCGTTCACCCGCTAGAGGTAAAAAAGTGAAATTCACCCGAAACGGCGTCTCCTGCGATTTCGCTCAAATTCACACCATAGGCTCCCCGTCCCCTCAGCAACTCACCCATAAAGTAATTTTTTGTCACATTCACCCGTTCACCCGCTAGAGGTGAAAAGGTGAAATTTTCCTAACCAGCGTCTTTAGCGTCGGATTCAGCGACGGATTCGCCCGAGATGGCGTCTCCTCCGATTTCGCTCAAATTCCCACTATTGGCTCCCCGTGCCCTCAGCAACTCACAGCTAAAGTAATTTTCCGTTACAATCTCCCGTTCACCCGCTAGAGATGAAAAGGTGAAATTCAAGCGAACCGGCATCTTCAGCGTCGGATTCAGCGACGGATTCGCCCGAAATGGCGTCTCCTGCGATTTCGCTCAAATTAACACCATAGGCTCCCCGTGCCCTCAGCAACTCACCCCTAAAGTGATTTTCTGTCACATTCACCCGTTCACCCGCTAGAGGTGAAAAGGTGAAATTCACCCGAAACGGCGTCTCCTGCGATTTCGCTCAAATTCACACCATAGGCTCCCCGTGCCCTCAGCAACTCACCCCTAAAGTGATTTTCTGTCACATTCACCCGTTCACCCGCTAGAGGTGAAAAAGTGAAATTCACCCGAAACGGCGTCTCCTGCGATTTCGCTCAAATTCACACCATAGGCTCCCCGTGCTCTCAGCAACTCACAGCTTAAGTGGTTTTCTGTCACATTCACCTGTATACCCGCTAGAGGTGAAAAAGTGAAATTCACCCAAAGTGGCGTGTCCTGCGATTTCGCTCAAATTCACACCATTGGCTCCCCGTGCACTCAGAAACTCACCCCTGAATTGATTTTCCGTCACACTCACCCGTTCACCCGCTAGAGGTGAAAAGGTGAAATTTTCCTAACCAGCGTCTTTAGCGTCGGATTCAGCGACGGATTCGCCCGAGATGGCGTCTCCTCAGATTTCGCTCAATTTCACACTATTGGCTCCCCGTGCCCTCAGCAACTCACAGCTAAAGTGATTTTCCGTCACAATCTCCCGTTCACCCGCTAGAGGTGAAAAGGTGAAATTCAAGCGAACCGGCATCTTCAGCGTCGGATTCAGGGACGGATTCGCCCGAAATGGCGTCTCCTGTGATTTCGCTCAAATTCACACCATAGGCTCCCCGTGCCCTCAGGAACTCACAGCTAAAGTGATATTCGGTCACATTCACCCGTTCACCCGCGCGCGTTCACCAAATGGCAAAAACAAGGAATCCTGACTATATTTTGTTCCAGCATATTGCACGGACGGTCAAAGGAATATTTCAAAACAAATGTTTTTCATTAGGCCAGAAGCCCAGGCTGGAATCCGCTTCTAACGAGCCAAAAGGCACTGGCACAGCTTAGCCACCATGTTTCTGCCCGGTTTCGAACATTGCCACGGCACCAAACAAATAAGACTACTTAACTAGACGAGGAGAGGTGTTTTTGGCCACCACACAAACGAGATCACTTGACCAGACAAAGATCTTGACCAGAAACGCTCTTCACATCCGTGAGGAACAGGCGAGGCGGCAGTCGACTGATGGTTACAGGTAATGCTCGAGCCAGCGGATCTAAGCGTCCTCGACTTCACAGTACATTCATCACAGTAAGATAAAAGTTTACCAAAATGACTAAAAATGTCTTTTCACTTATCACAAAAAGGACCTCTTTCATCACATGACCCAGTTCGGACAATTCCACTCAAGGCCTATATTACAACAGGCAAAAACCGGCAATCCTGACTATTTTTGTTCCAGCATATTTCACGGAGGGTCAATGGAACATTTCGATAACAAATGTTTATCATTAGGCCAGAAGCCCAGGCTGCAATCCACTTCTAACGAGCCAAAAGGCACTGGCACAGCTTAGCCACCAGGTTTCTGCCCGGTTTTGAACAGTGCCACGGCACCAAACAAATAAGACTACTTAACTAGACGAGGAGAGGTGGTTTTGGCCACCACACAAACGAGATCACTTGACCAGACAAAGATCTTGACCAGAAACGCTCTTCACATCCGTGAGGAACAGGCGAGGCGGCAGTCGACTGATGGTTATAGGTAATGCTCGAGCCAGCGGATCTAAGCGTCCTCGACTTCACAGTACATTCATCACAGTAAGATAAAAGTTTACCAAAATGACTAAAATGTCTTCTGACTTCTCACAAAAAAATTATATAAACACATGACCCAGTCCGGACAATATCACAAAATGCCTATATTACAATAGAATAGCATTCCTTACTTCGACCCTCTCATCCTCAGTAGGGCAGAGCGAGAAGACTATCTGGATTTTAACGAAAACAACAAAGGCATTCTGAAGCACAGGACGACACAACGCACTTATAAGGCAGGCCCAGTTTGAGGCTTCCAAAAAAACACTCAGTACCATCATCTATTACACTGGTCAACAAAATTTAACTGCTGTCGTGGATCCAATATGAAATAGCCTGTTTCTAAGGTAATTTGTGGCGCTGAACAAGAATCTGGCAGCAGGAATGCCGTATCAGATCAGAATTTTGAGATACAGTATGTCTGTGTCTTGTCTTTGGGCAAGCCAACTCGGCATCAGTGACATTGATAGTGCAAAAAAAAGATGTCCAGGAAAATGAGCGTTTGGGTGTTGGTGGAGGCTAGGGTATTCTACCTTACACCCGATTTGCATAGACCTAGGTCAATATATTCACGGTAAAACGAGGCCATATAGGTTAAATTCTTTCTGTGCAGGGTCGCCATTGGAAAATGCCGTGATTATGCGATGAAAAGCGGATATGGAGAGAAAGCGACCTAAAGTAACGGCAGAAAGGTCTGAGGCAATGTTCTCTGAAACTTTGAGGGCAAGGTGGTTCAAGGTCATTGACCTTTGACGTCAGAATATTACATTTTGCCTATAACGTGTACTGCAACTATCACTATGGCAACCGTAGGGCGGGAAATAAGGTTTGACCTTGACCCATGAACTTTGTCTTGAACCTGCAACCTTGAGCTCAAGATTGAGTGACCTAGCGTATGACGTCATAGCATGATATACGTCATATTAGGCGGCGTCATCCGACCAAAGGCACTAGGGACTATGACCTTGAAATGGTGGTATAACCTTGACCTGTGAATTTTTGCTTAGACTCGACTTTCAAGGGAGGTGACTCTGACATAAAATCCTCAGCATATAATGTTGCGACGTCACCTCTCGGTCTACAAAACCGGCGAGCTTGTGCGACCGAGCGCAAACCTTGTTCAATGTACAATCTTCATGCACCTGAATGCGAGGTAGTCTTCCGTTGCAAAACAAAATTCACATATATATATACATATATAGTGATAAGCTGCATTGTGTGGGTGCAGATAATCCGGGTTCTCGACTTCCTTGATCTATATTTTTCACAAAAGGCTAGGTTGATGACAGTGTGTGGAAAGTGTAGGGGCTATACAACAGGTATGCTCTGGGGAAGAAACTAGGTCCGATGGCCAATAACGGTTACTAATTTTGAAATCAGAGGTATCGAAATAGGTAGAAACAGGTGTTCACGTGCCGGATCCATTTTGGATGTTGACCAGTGTTATTCAAGTGCATTGCAGAACATTGAGCAGCATATGGATGAGCCACTTACACGAAACAACGTGCAGCGCCACTTTGCGGTGACAAGCCAGTGAACCGTTACAGGTGAACACCTTAAAAACCGATGACCCGGTTTTCTCCTCCGGTTTCTTTCTCCTCAAGGCCCGCGGAGGCCTTCCTGGAGTCGTCCATTCTCTGGGAGCCGCAGAGGATAGACGAAATTGTTGAGGCAGCGAAAACGTTGCAGCGGAGACCGGACACAGCGTCATCACGTCACCTGCAATAAACCCAACAATACACATTAGAGTTACGCATATCTGAAAAATGCCGCCCCGGTAGCTCAGAGATTTGTTGAAGCTGCAGTGATGTGGAGGCTTGGGATCGATTCCCCGGAAACACTTTGGCGCTAAACATTTACCCGCTGTAGGTCGGATGGTGAGAGAATTTGGCTAGAAAGGGTGAGCCTGAGCGGGACGGCCGTCCATGTGCTTTGTGGGAAGTTAAACTTTGGCTTTAACACGCGCACTGGAGGGGGGCCTCGGAGGCCCCCCCACCTGTTTTTCCGAGGTGGCCGGAGAACCGCTTGCAGCGGAAAAACGAAACTTAGCCACATTTAACAGAATTTAATAGCGCGTCGATTGGTGAAGATTTTTTGAAAATCTGCCGACAATTTTTTGACTTATAGGCTTTCAAAGTCAGGCCTGCATTTTGAGATCGCCGTAAACGCGCGGTCGGACCAGTTAGCTTGCATTGAAGACCGAGTGGTGACGTCATAACGTCATATAAGCGGGACTATATGTCAAGGTCACTTCACATGAAAGTCAAGGTCAAGGTCAAAGGTCACAGGTCAAGGTCATATCTGCACTTTCAAGGTCACTGACCACTGCGCGTCCGGCCAAATGAGGTTACCCCGTCTGACATATATTATGCTATGACGTCATCGGTAGGGTACCCCAATACAAAGGTCAAGGTCAAAGGTTAAGGTCAAAGGTCATTGGGAAAGGTCAATTCTCATTTCCCGCCAAACAGTGGCTACAGTGTTAGTCAAAGTGTAAATAATAAGTAGTATACCATATGGTGACCTTAAAGGTCAATGACCTTGAATGACCTTGACCCAAAAGTTGTGGGGAAGCCTCTTTGAGACCTCTTCTCTATGAACCTTGTCCGCCTTTAGCTTATTCCCTCCATTTTCCTGCATAATCACAGCATTTATCAATCGATACCAGCATGGCCAATATTTGACCTTTACGACCTCGTTTGACCTTGAAGATATTGACCTAGGTCAATGAAAATCGGTCATCATGTAGATCACCATAGCCCCCACCCACCTACCAAGTGGCGTTTTTCTAACCCTCTTAGTTTCCGAGATCTTAGGGGGGCCTACCAGGCCCCACTCCAGTGCGCGTTAGTGCCAGACCCCCTCCAGTGCGGGTGTTAAAATCGAACCCTTCCTAGCGGGTATTGCTTATTCGCATTGTGGGGTCGGGGTCTCCGTGACAAGTCTCTGAATTATAATGAGACATCTATCGCAAAACCTGAACTTGTACGAACTTGGTCAAAGCTAAAAAATAAATATATCTACAAAAAACTCATCTTTAGATAGAAAGATTGCAATGCTCGCTACATTCATGCATGCAGAGCTTCGCTGCAATCTGACATGCGACTGTATCAGAAGCAGATCACGTACAAGTCCGTGGAGGCAGAGTTCATTGAATTTGCACAAAAAATAACACGACTTGCAAAAAACCTACCACAAATGTGCCGACGAGGCTGCAACGCCAATCCCAGTGAAGCTGTGATTAACGGAAGTCTGAACAGCCATCCAAAGCAGTCTCACAGGGATAAACCCCGAGTGTTCGCAGGCAAAACAATAGGGCACATGACACTATTGACTTTACGTGTTGAATTAAAGGAGAAAAAATAAGAGACGTTTTTTGGTCAACCTCGATGGAAAGAAGAACTGCAGTGAGATCGGGGATGTTAATGGATCACAAACCTAATAGGAATAACTTGGGCTGCCATATTTGATGCATTTTGCGACGGTCTACAGTGTGCACTCTGCACACATCAATATTAAACACTTCCCAAATATGGGCACCAAAAATGTTCTCTCACGGGCAACAGAAATCGAGCATATCATTATTATTTATGGTAAAAAAGTATACAAACTTAGGGCATTCCGAATTCACCCTTGATGCTTACCCTCCATTTGAGCAGCAACTCTGGCACGCTCACACCAGCTGGAATTTTCGTCACAAAGTTGGGGGGATGCTGTGGTCTTCTTGCCGAGTGACTGAACCCCGCTAGAGGCGGGATGATACCCGGCTCCGGTGCTTCACAGGAAGCCTGGCGGATAAAAAGATCATAAATGGTAATACAATTTTAACACAGGGATCCATATCAAAACTCCTCAAGACAATTGGCGTTACAGAGAAGTAAGATCATACATTCCACATCCACATATAATTTTATTATGATCCAGGGGGATCATAGGAAAATTATCCAGGGGGCAAGGGATCCAGGGGGGCAAGGGATCCAGGGGGGGCAAGGGTGGCACGTGCCCCCCCCCATCGACCCTCGGCGCCCCCTGAAAGGTCGATGGTGCCCCCCTGAAATGTCGCTTCCCACCCCCCCCCAGGATGCGAAAGTCGGCGCCCACTGATAGGATTTGGCGCCCACCTGATAGCTTTTGCCGGTCATAAGTGGCGCCCCCCTGGTCCGGATGGCGCCCCCCGGTCCGGATGGCGCCCCCGGTAAGGTGCCCCCCGATCGGCAATCCTGGATCCGCCTATGTCTGCGCTTGCTGTTGGAGGGGGCTGCGTTCAAGAGGGATTCCACATCGCCTGGCTGACATCATATGAACGTGGGGAAATTCATTCACCTTTGTTCCTTGCGTCAAACTGCCGCTTATGATACTGCCCGCTTACGAATTTGTGAGAATACACGGTAATCAAGTTTATCCCAAATACAATAAATAAACATTTTATCTTCGGTTCTGAGCCTCTTTTTTAAAAAAATGGATATTTAATCATTCAATTTCCCATGTTAAATGACGCCGCTTTGGGTGAATTTCACTTTTTCACCTCTAGCGGGTGAACGGGTGAATGTGACGGAAAATCACTTTAGGGGTGAGTTGCTGACGGCACGGGGAGCCTATGGTGTGAATTTGAACGAAATTGCAGGAGACGCCGTTTCGCATGAATTTCGCTTTTTCACCTCTAGTGGGTGAACGGGTGAATGTGACAAAAAATCACTTTAGGGGTAAGTTGCTGAGGGCACGGGGAGCCTATGGTGTGAATTTGAGCGAAATCGCAGGAGACGCCGTTTCGGGTGGATTTCACTTTTTCACCTCTAGCGGGTGAACGGGTGAATGCGACAGAAAATCACTTTAGGGGTGAGTTGCTGAGGGCACGGGGAGCCTATGGTGTGAATTTGAGCGAAATTGCAGGAGACGCCGTTTCGGGTGAAATTCACCTTTTCACCTCCAGCGGGTGAACGGGTGAGTGTGACGAAAAATCACTTTAGGTGTGAGTTACTGAGGGCAAGGGGAGCCAATGGTGTGAATTTGAGCGAAATTGCAGGAGACGCCGTTTCGCATGAATTTCGCTTTTTCACCTCTAGTGGGTGAACGGGTGAATGTGACAAAAAATCACTTTAGGGGTAAGTTGCTGAGGGCACGGGGAGCCTATGGTGTGAATTTGAGCGAAATCGCAGGAGACGCCGTTTCGGGTGGATTTCACTTTTTCACCTCTAGCGGGTGAACGGGTGAATGCGACAGAAAATCACTTTAGGGGTGAGTTGCTGAGGGCACGGGGAGCCTATGGTGTGAATTTGAGCGAAATTGCAGGAGACGCCGTTTCGGGTGAAATTCACCTTTTCACCTCCAGCGGGTGAACGGGTGAGTGTGACGAAAAATCACTTTAGGTGTGAGTTACTGAGGGCAAGGGGAGCCAATGGTGTGAATTTGAGCGAAATCGCAGGAGACGCCGTTTCGGGTGAATTTCACTTTTTCACCTCTAGCGGGTGAACGGGTGAATGTGACAGAAAGTCACTTTAGGGGTGAGTTGCTGAGGGCACGGGGAGCCTATGGTGTGAATTTGAGCGAAATCGCAGGAGACGCCGTTTCGGGTGAATTTCACTTTTTCACCTCTAGCGGGTGAACGGGTGAATGTGACAGAAAATCACTTTAGGGGGTGAGTTGCTGAGGGCACGGGGAGCCTATGGTGTGAATTTGAGCGAAATCGCAGGAGACGCCGTTTCGGGTGAATTTCACCTTTTCACCTCTAGCGGGTGAACGGGTGAATGTGACAGAAAATCACTTTAGGGGTGAGTTGCTGAGGGCACGGGGAGCCTATGGTGTGAATTTGTGCGAAATCGCAGGAGACGCCGTTTCAAGTGAACTTCACTTTTTCACCTCTAGCGGGTGAACGGGTGAATGTGACAGAAAATCACTTTAGGGGTGAGTTGCTGAGGGCACGGGGAGCCTATGGTGTGAATTTGTGCGAAATCGCAGGAGACGCCGTTTCGGGTGAATTTCACTTTTTCACCTCTAGCGGGTGAACGGGTGAATGTGACAGAAAATCTTTTTAGGGGTGAGTTGCTGAGGGCACGGGGAGCCTATGGTGTGAATTTGAGCGAAATCGCAGGAGACACCGTTTCGGGTGAATTTCACTTTTTCACCTCTAGCGGGTAAACGGGTGAATGTGACAGAAAATCACTTTAGGGGTGAGTTGCTGAGGGCACGGGGAGCCTATGGTGTGAATTTGAGTAAAATCGCAGGAGACGCCGTTTCGGGTGAATTTCACTTTTTCACTTCTAGCGGGTGAACGGGTGAATGTGACAGAAAATCACTTTAGGGGTGAGTTGCTGAGGGCACGGGGAGCCTATGGTGTGAATTTGTGCGAAATCGCAGGAGACGCCGTTTCAAGTGAATTTCACTTTTTCACCTCTAGCGGGTGAACGGGTGAATGTGACAGAAAATCACTTTAGGGGTGAGTTGCTGAGGGCACGGGGAGCCTATGGTGTGAATTTGTGCGAAATCGCAGGAGACGCCGTTTCGGATGAATTTCACTTTTTCACCTCTAGCGGGTGAACGGGTGAATGTGACAGAAAATCACTTTAGGGGTGAGTTTCTGAGGGCACGGGAAGCCTATGGTGTGAATTTGAGCGAAATCGCAGGAGACGCCGTTTCGGGTGAATTTCACTTTTTCACCTCTAGCGGGTGAACGGGTGAATGTGACAGAAAATCACTTTAGGGGTGAGTTGCTGAGGGCACGGGGAGCCTATGGTGTGAATTTGAGCAAAATCGCAGGAGACGCCGTTTTGGATGAATTTCACTTTTTCACCTCTAGCGGGTGAACGGGTGAATGTGACAGAAAATCACTTTAGGGGTGAGTTTCTGAGGGCACGGGGAGCCTATGGTGTGAATTTGAGCGAAATCGCAGGAGACGCCGTTTCGGGTGAATTTCACCTTTTCACCTCTAGCGGGTGAACGGGTAAATGTGACAGAAAATCACTTTAGGGGTGAGTTGCTGAGGGCACGGGGAGCCTATGGTGTGAATTTGAGCGAAATCGCAGGAGACGCCATTTCGGGTGAATCCGTCGCTGAATCCGAATGCGAATCCGTCGCTAACTTCATGGACGTTTCAAGAATGGTCTTCACCAAAGGACACAAAAGACATTTTCGAACGGCGAACAGCGTGTCCCGCTGGTCAGAAAACAGGGGAACTGGTCTCCAATAGAGGGAAATCCGACGGATTGAGAACCATTGCAGGGAGCTGGAGACAAGCCGGTTCCAGTTTGGTACGCCGGTCAGATTAGAAAAATATTTGGGGCTAATATTCCCTTTCCCTCAACTACCCGGACGGAGGGATAACCAGAAGAAATTGTCCTTAGAATATTTACTTCATCCCATAGGAGGATCCAGGAGGGCAAAGGGGGCACGTGCCCCCCTCCTCTCTCTGATCAACTCTCGGTGAACCCTAAAATGTCGCGTCCCATCCCCTCCCCCAGGATGCGAAAATCGGCCCACACGGATAGGATTTAGCGTCCATCTGATAAGTTTTGCCGGTCAAAGGTGGCGCCCCCCCTCTGGTCCGGATGGTGCCCTCCCTGGAAGTTACCCCCCCTCCCCGATCGGCAATCATGGATCCGACTATGCTTCATCCATTAGTACGCATGAACAAACAAGAAGAAAATCAGAAAAATTGTTTTTACAGTAAAAACTTACACGACCTAGATTCGAACCCGTATTACCCGTGTGAGAGTCGGGAATGGAGGCCACTATACCATCCCCGCTGTACGATACCTGCCCGATTTTAAAACTTTCCTGATTAGTTTTCTCAAGCCAAATGTTTTGGACAAACTAATCTAATATTTGCATTTTTAAGGGTTAATAAAAATAAATTGAATACGAATACAGCATAAAAACATTTTTTATCCTCAAAAATCATTTATAGAACTTAAAACTTCGATTGATAGAATAGAGATGAAGAGCAGGTTACAGCCTACTATTGATATTGTTAGCAAATTTGAATAATTGTTGAGTGGCCTCCAAAAATTTAGCTGAAGATAAAGAAATGATTGATAGTTGCAGAATCAGGATTTTTCAAATATTAAGAAACCACAATAAAAAATTTTTGCGACAATGTCCCTTTAGGGAAACCATCGATGCACCCCGGTGCTGGAGACGGTTAAGGGGGCACCTCAACGGTGGTGCCCCCTGGTTCATCCTAGGGATTAAAACGCCTCCCCCCTGCTCCGCCGTTTGTGACTCGTTCTGGGCAGTGGAGCCATAAAACGAGCTCGAATGACTACCGGGCTTTTAACTGAATGAGAATGGGCTATTATTGGTGTTTCTGGGATCATTATTCTTCAAGTTAAATTGTGTGATGTACGAGAGCCTAAGCTTGACAATGGAGGAAACCACCACCTGATTTTGGATATTCCAGGCGCCAAAAAAGGTTAACACCTCACTTTGCACGGAATGCTCAAATACCCCCTCCCCACTGGTGGAACCAAGGGGGGCCAAAGGGGCCTTGGACCCCTCCAAAGCCTAAAATAGTACATTTTGACCCGAAAAGGACAAAGTTATAGCTGTGTTCCTTTAAAAATACTATGTTTTTGCGTTTTTGCTCGACTTGCCCTCCCCAAACATTAGTTTGGCCCCTCCAAAAATTGTTCCTGGAATCGCCAATGCCCCTCCCCGAAGTGCATCTAAGGCGAACGTGCCCTAGCGGAGTGCGGGTCAACCTGACTCACACATAGTTGTGTATGGCTCTCCTTCTTATGCCTCTCAAAAGAAGTATCAGATTCAGATCACGCCAAGCGACCCGACTAGAACGGTTTCAACTACCAAACGTCCCAAAGTACGTTGATTGCACCTGCACGGGAATGGAATTACCCACAATCGGAGGTTTTAGATGTGTAAAGATGTCACCATCACCCACTATTATATCATCTCGCCTTTTCCGAGCGATCAATTGCCGCTATATTGGGCCAGGGGTCATAGTAAATTCACATGCTGAAAAATATTTAAGCACGTTTGAATCAACTTGAACTTCTCCATCCAAATGCCCAAGGGAGTTCCTAACAGGCCATTTTTTAACATGTTAACTGGGGGTCATTTTCCCCCCAGTCAGCCGAAATCGCCCCCCCAGTGCCCGGAAATTGCCCCCCCCAGTAAAATAGACAGATGACTTAAAATTGACCAAATGCAGGCTCACCTAACGAAAATAAGACAGAACATCACCCGATCATTATAACTGTGTTCTATTTCTGGTCCCGAAATGGCAAACCACAAACATTGTGTTAAACAATTTCCATCCGTGGCTGTCTACTCCATCGTGCGAAGACGAAAGAAAGCGCGTAGTTACGAAAAATCCCGGCAAAGCAGCCTCAGCATCAACTAATCACAGCACTGAAGATGAACGCTCGTCTACAACCAATCAAACATCCTGTTCTATCCGACCGGAAGCCCACATCCCAGCCAGTGCCGTGACATTGCATGATGCTTTCATTTCACACGCAGTCAGTTGTCAGCGCTTAGAGCTCGTTCGTGGATTAGACGGGACACGGATAGTCAAAGTGCCTAGGACTGGTTGCTAGTGTGGCGGTATGAAGTGCTTAGCCTGTTGATTTATTATTGAGGTGGTAGCATGCATAAGCGTCGCCACGGTAAAAAAGTGAGGGGGCCAGCCAAACTTCAACCTGATGCTGACAGCAAACTTTCCACGTTAGTACCAAAAACTTTTCGAATTTGGGCTCCTCGTTGCCTTCCGCAGCGGCTGGTTATACAAATTTCCGGTTTAATCCCATTTTGACCGAGATCAGGAAATTTTTGGTAAACAAGTTTGGGGGTGATTGATGATGATAAAAATTGTTCTGGTTATGTAGATAAAATCGGTCGATGGCCATGCAAGGTTGGAGGGGCACCCCTGGCTTCCTATTAGATGCGTAGCGTGCTAAAAATATTGCGTCAAGTCAATATCAAATTTTCAACAATTAGTTTTAAAAAGTGATACAAGTCGCTTTTTCTGTGGGTTTATGACTCCGGCTAGGGGGTCGTTTTAGCCTCACATCTGGCTTTTGTGGTGTTTATTTGGCTGTTTCAGTGGAAATAAAAATTTTCCCCTCTTCGGCCTTTTTCTAACTTGGTTTGACCTTTTCGGCCAAAAAAACCTGGCAGCCCTGGGCAGAAACTATAATCTCTAGACATGGAATAGCACAAAAATTGGAACACATCTTTTAACACTAACGCGCCAAAGTTTTATTAAACCACCTCAAAACGGGGTCTGGAGCCCCTGAAGACACTACAATGGTCAGCACAAAAATGCCCCCCCCACTGACTTTTCCTTAAAAAATGCCCTGGTTCCTAATGGATAGTAAGTTAGGTGTAGCACAAAGGCTAGGAATCTCTAGTCAAACGCTTCACATGGCACCCATAAAACCGTCATTTTAACGTTATTCCTCCTGTCTCATTATTTTGGTCAATTAAAGTGTTTTATCAATTACTACAGATAAACTTAGTTCAGCAAGCTTCATCTCTGAACCTGGTATGACCAATTTCTAGTCACCACGTCTTTTGCTGGGGTGTATTTTTGACAATACCAGCCTATCACTTTCTGCGTTCGCTCCCTAATATTTACCCAGTCTCTCGTATGCTTTTGACCATGACAAAGAAATTGCAATATTATCTAAAATTGCTCAGCCAGAGGTTATGAATTTCACCACAAACAGGTTTTTCAGTATTTTCATAAGACGTTTTTCAGCTGCAGGTAGCCTGCAATCTACTTCATCATCAAACGGCACCATACCATTTTCTGGTATCTTTGTTCATCGAGAAAGGTGATGACCTTTGCTTATCATTTGTATGAACAGATGCGGTGGGGAGGTGTTCCAGAAACCGCTCCACATGCAGACGGTTCAAAATAAAGCTAACTGCGCCAGGCTAGCTCCATAGCATTACCGCAATTAGCCAGGCGCAGCAAAGTTCCAGCGCCTTTCATTAAGCCATGGCACTACGCCAGTGAGCATGTTTCAGTAATGAGGCTATATGACAACTGAGTGTTGCATCGTGCTGTTCTCATAGTTACTCTACGATATACAGCTGAAACACCATCAGCTAACATAAGAACTAGCATTGCATTGTGTGTCCCCAGCACTGGAGGACTGCAGGTCTCACTCGGCGAGTATGCAGCTCCTCGTCAGTTTTATCATCAGCGGACTGTTCGTCTGGTCAGGCCAACATGTTGAATGTGCGAACTCGATCAAGCCTCCAGTATCAGCCTTCTCCTTCGCCGCTCTGCCGGAGGGAAGCCACTCGATGGCTCTGGAGCAGGTGATCTTCTCTGAGGTGAATAACAAGACTGTAGACCTTGACTGCAGGTGCCGTCTGATGTGTCTCTCCAATGTGGACTGCTACGGTTACGGCGTCAGCGAGACCTCGCAGACTTGCCAGCTGACCCAGCAGCTGCCGACCACACAGCGGCTCCAGCCCAGCTCAGAGACCTGGAGGTGGCACGCCCGTGGAGGCCGCCGGCTGCTGGACGAGCCCTGCTCCACACAAGAAGACTGTGCGCTGGCGGTGCCGGGAGCCGGGTGTCGGAATAACGTCTGCTCGTGCCGTCCCCCGCTGAAATCCACCAGTGATGGCCAATGCAACAAAACCGGCGACTTCGTGTCGGTCGGCCAGGGCCGCTTGACAGCTCCTCCGCTCTCGGAGGTAGCAGCAACTAGCGCAGATGAGTGTCATCCGCTCTGCGCTGAAAATCTCACGTGCATGGCGTTTGACTTCTCATCCGAAGAGGGAAGCTGCACGTTCTACGGCGTGGGTATCACCAGCGACGTCGGCTCCGGGCGCGACACCGAATCCTTCATCTGGCAGTTCCCGGCGGCGGACGGAGCACCACCAGAAGATTACCAGCTAGTCAATGACAGGTACCTGGGTCTACTCCCGGCCACCAGAGCCCGGGACGGACCCTATGCCTGCTTTTCCGACGGCGCCATCCTCTTCCCAGGCGTGTCGTCAGCAGCGCTGCGGGAAGTCTTCAGCTCTCCATTACTGCACCGGGGTCCTTCTGAAGTACTCGTTGGTCTAGATGACATCGAAGTAGATGGGGACTTTGTGAAAAGTGACTGGCAGCATGTTTCACTGCAGGGCTTGCCATGGGGGAGTGCAGAACCTAATGGAGGCAAACACGCTGGCTGTGTGGTTGCTAAGAACAACAACCAGCTGTTTGACCGCGGATGCTATCTTCACTATACAGCGCTCTGCCAGTTTGAAGGTGAAAACCTGGCATCTAATCAGAATTCTTGGATGAATGCGTCGTCCTCATCGTATAGCCCGGGCTCGGCCGTAGACGGAAGCCTCACTACATTCCTTCACAGCATCGAGCCGCCGCTGGAGCGACTGACCTGGACCGTGGACCTGGGCGGGCCCGTACAGGTCACCAGCGTCCTGCTGGCCTCCAGGAACGACTGCTGCCCGGACAATCACAACAAAAACACAGAGTACCGCGTCAGCCTCAGCCCCAACCAGTGGGAAGAGCACAACTCTGCCCGCTGCCTGCTGGTGGTGGCGGCGGCGGTGCCTCGGGGCTACGCCCGTCTCTTCCGCTGCACGAGACCTGTCACGGGCCGCTACCTCCAGGTGATCCGCACTGGAGGCATCACTATGGACTTTGCAGAACTGGCCGTCTTCGGAAACCGCCTGCAGAAATATTGAAAATGAATACTGAAATCTCGTGAACTCTTTCACGAGATGCGCCAGTAGTTCTAGTTCGGCCTGATCTCGGGCGCGGACGTGGAATGAGCGAAGAAAGGGTCAAGAGAGGCGGTTCTCACCCAGTGACGGCGGAACGTTTTAATTTAGGGGTGGGGAGGGGGGGCACCATGGGCATTTCAACTCATTTTTTCCAGTCAACGCCGTGGGGTTAGTGTAAAAATTTCTGATTTAAGGGGGGCACCGTGCTCTTCCACCAAGTTCTGCCGCCAGTGTTGTCATTTTTCCATTCGGCTCCGGGAATTTTCATGTTCAGCTTGAAAGCTTGCCATTTCCTGAGTAGTTCAACGCGAGGCCAAATGCCGAGACTATGAAGTGAGCACACCGAAATGGGAAGTGACCAATTTCTTAACGGGCCGTTTATGGATAAAATATGTCGGAAAATGAGGAAACAACATTTCTTTCAAACCCCAATCGCTCAAGCAAAAATATTGTCTGATTTATTAGTACCCAACCTTGGCCTAAGCATTGCGACTAATAACGAGGTTGAACCCAGCTGGCCAGTGCCGAATCCAGGCCAATGTTTTGGGGGAAAACGGGGGAAAGCAAAATCGGTCAAAAATCGGAGAGTGTGGGAGTGAATGCCGTTTTTTTTCTCCACCCTTGTCGATCCTTGATTTAGCCGTATAACTAAAGATGTCGGCGCGCTCTAAAACACCGTTCCGTCAGTGGTGCTATCTGCTTGCACCATGTAACTTTGCAAAAACCATACTATTTGCTAGGCCAATCGAGGGCCACCTGGCCTGGGAGCCCCAATCTTTCAAAACCAAACACCCATTTTCAGCCCCTGGTGGGTATTTTCAAAGTGGACAACCCTCGTCCAATTTAGGCCAACGACAAGTGCATAATTGTTCTGTCCCTTATACGCCATTCACGGCTATTTTACACGATAAGGGTGCCTCACTTCAAAATGGACCGATATCATTCACATGCAGCCACCCTCAACTCTGTGGTTGGGCACCCCGTTCTCACAACTGACTGCTTTTTAGCCCTAAGGTGCCCTGCTGCAGCATGAACCGCCTTCATGCACTTTCAGCTGCCCCCTTCTGCATGATTGTGCACACGTTTTTCATCATTGACTGTTCTTGTGCAAGCCTAGGGCACCTCAGTTCAGCGTGAACCGCCCTCATTCACCTCCGGCCGCCCTATGCTTTGTGGTTCGGCGTCTCTATTTCATGTTTGACCGCTCTTTTAAGTTCTAGAGCGGCCCACTGCGGAAAGTCATTCGCAGCATGCACAACACGTCTGCCTGTGGTTCGGATGGCCTTTCGATTCGTGTTTTTAACTTTTGTTTTGAAGCGATCAGCATTCCGCTTTTAAACATTATCAAGTCATGCCTTGGACGTTACGGCTTTCCCGATTGTTGGAAACACTCCATCGTTATGCCAATTTACAAATCCGGTCCGGTGACTAGTCCTGCCAGCTTCCGACCTATTTCGTTAGTGCCTGTCATTGCCAAAATTGTGGAAACAAATTGTCCAGGGTCAGTTACATCACTACCTCTCTCAACATTACCTTCTCTCAGATGCTCAGCACGGATTTAGGCCTCGTTATTCAACCGAAACCGCACTAGTCATAGTTTCAGATCACTTTCTTTCGGCAATGAACAGAGGCGAAATTACTCTCCTGTGCTTACTTGATTTGAGTAAAGCTTTTGATGTAATCCAGCGCTCTAAGCTCCTTACTAAATTACAGCTCTACGGCGTTGATGACGGCTGGTTTCGCTCTTACCTGTACAATCATACTCAAAGTGTCTCCGTTTTTGACCCCTCTACCAGAAAAAAATAGTTGTCTCGACCGCTGAAAAATAGCGTGGAAGTTTTCCAGGGATCTTCCTTGGGGCCCCTCCTGTACAACATCTTTGCAAACGACCTCAGTTACTTTGCTCTCGAGGCAGTTGTTGTTCAGTACGCTGACGACGCTCAGGTGCTATTTTCTGGGCGAAAAGAAAACCTTATGGCTCTGGTTGCTTGCATGGAACGCTCTCTTTCTTCTCTAGACTTGTGGTTCTGTTCTAATGCGCTAGAAGTAAATGCTGCAAGAACGCAACTGATGGTATTTGGAACCAGACAAAAGTTGAAAAATGTTTTCACTATCCACATCAATTTTCGTAGCCAATAGATCGTACCCGTCCAAACTGCTCAAAATCTGGGACTTACCTTCGACTCAAATCTTACCTGGGATGCGCACGTAGCTGCCCTCACGAAAAAAATGTTTCGGACTGCTAATCGGCCTTTGCCATGCCAGGCACAATCCGCCTTCCAAAACTCTTCAAACCATCGTTCATGGCCTTGCTCTTTCCCATCTGTGATATTGTATCTCTGTATTTGGAAATTGTTCTGAGAAAAATCATTGTCAGCTTCAAAAAGTGATCAGTTTTTGTGCAAGAACATTTTCCGGGGGACGTAAATTTGACCACATCTTGGATGTTGTGGAAGGAACCGGCTGGTTGAATTCCAAACGACTCGCTGAATATCACTGTCTCACTCTCATTCACAAAATTGTTACGTCTGGAGAACCAGCCATCCTTGCCTACCGTTTTCAGCGTAACTTAGACTGCCGGGCTCGTGAAAAACGACAGGATCGACTCCTCCGCACTCCTCAAATACGTACCGAGGCTGGTAGACGTCAGCTGATTTATCGGGGAGCCGTGTTGTACAACTCTCTTCCACCCGACATCACCGGTTGTAGAGTAAAAACATTTACGAGAGCATTGCAAGCCCATCTGAAGAGTAGAGAGTGACTTCTTGCTTATGTTGATACATTCGATCTCATGTTGACAACTATTTTACTGACTGATGATTTTTCGCTTTATTTGTAATGCGTGAAATTGCTTCTCTGTTTTACCTCTAATACATCACTTTCTTGACTGTATATGCTTGTATCATTGGTTTTGTGTGATTGGGTGTCTGATGCATGCTTGAATTGCTATTAATTCAACCTGAGTGGTCTCCATTGACGCTGGACTAAGAATAGCCATGCTATTTGTAGAGAGTCCAAAGATGGCCAATAAAAAAATGAATAAGGGATCAGTCTCATCTACTTCTGACTGTCCTCTAGCGCAGGGCTGCGCGCCCTCGTTCCATCCTTTTCTACCATTTTGCCTGTGCCACCTCGGTTTTACGAGCAACACCGTTATTCACCTCTGGGCGTCCTTTAACTTGTGTTCGGTTGCCCTTATTTCATGATTGGTCGCCATTTTCATCATTATAGCTAACCACTGCAACATGAACTGTTCTCAGCTTTGAGTTGTAAAAGTTACCCCAAGCTTTGGGTACCTCTCGGTGTCATATTTTGTTCCGTTACCACTCAGAACCCCCGAGGGCCTGCTCATGCCCGCCTGATATGTGGTTGTGTAGCCGCCCGATATATCGTTGTGCTGTCCATCGCTACGGGAACATGCTACCATGGAATATAGCGGGATGGTAAAAACCCTGTGTATTGTGAAGCAGAGTTTGAGCAAGCTGAAGGGTGTCCTACATATTTTTTTAAGAATATTCCGAATCTGCTGATAACTCTGCATGCCGTTGACTTCGATCACTTAGACCCATCCATCACCGCCTGGGGGGGGCGATCAGACCCCGCCTCGATTTTTGCAAATGATTCTGAGAATATTTGAATAAAACGCTCGTCGCTCTGCAGACCTCTTGGGTGATCAATTTAACAACTTAAGACCATAATTTGGCATCAGGCATAGGGTCAACGAGTTAAGGTGTCATCTTTAGACCCATGTAAAGCGATTCCGTTCTTCTAAAACGAAGCTGGCAAAACCAGGGTGTAACTTGACTTCCAAAAATAGCTAAATAAAGTTTCTAACGGTCATTGGAAAACTCTTGAAAGAAGTCAATGTTTATAAAATCATCCATTTTGAGGTCATTTCAGTACCAAGGTCACCCGAGGTCCCCAAATATCATATATTTTGAAATTGCTTGTGTGTCTAACTTTTGAAGGAAACAAAATACAGTTTTAAATTTGCATCATAGTTAATGAGCATGATCAAAAGATTCGAATAACATGATGCCTTCAAAGGCCATTATTTGACATTGATGCAATCCGTGAGAGTGGCCAGGAGTACTTCTCTGAAAAATCTGAACATTTTTTATCCGTTTTATAACTTTTAAATCATAAGAGAGCTTAGTCCATGTTTTTCCTAACGGAGAGGTCTCCTCGTGAACTGACCTCAAGTCACCAAATCAAAAAATCCTAGATATACCTTTTGTAGACCCTGGAGGGGTTATTAGGGAAGAAAGTTTTAAATCAATCGGCTTAGAAATTTAGCTATGGTAGAGCTTAAAAGTTGAAGTGAGGTGACCTCGGTTGACATCTTCTGGTGACCTGATCTAACGTGGACTGGGAAAAAAATCACGAGAGTTAGAAAATTGCGCATTGTGGAGGGCGTGGGGGCAATAGTGATCTACATTATGAGCACGTTTTATTGACCTAGGTTAATATCTTCAAGGCCACATGAGATTGTAAATGTCAAATCTGGGCCTTGCTGGAAACCTATTAGGAAATACCGTGATGATGCGGAAAATAGACGGGAATACACAAAAAAACAGATTACGATGATAGAGGAAAGGTGCTACTCAATTTTTCTGAAATTTTTAAGTCAAAATCATTGAAGGGAAATGACCTGTGACGTAACAATATGACATATTAACAATAATGTACAATTTAACTGGCACTATAACAGAATTTGGTCGGGAATTGAGGGTTTGACCTTGAAGAAGACCTTTGACCTTTAACTTTGACCCTGATATTTTACCATGGCCTTTGATTTTTACCATTTATCTTGACCTTGAGCAGCCTTAACTATGAAATCATAGCATGGCATACTTTCTACTGAATAATTCCTTCTGATCGGAACACTAGGGTTAATAAACAAGACCTTTGGCCTTTAACCTTGACCTTCATGTGCATTTAAATTGACGTATAACCTGAGTATATGCCGTTATGACGTCACCACTTGCTCTACAAGGCAGGCGAACTGATGCGACTACGTGATTGAGAAGATCTCAAAATATAGGTCTGAATTTGAAAGCCCATAAGTAAAAAACTAATGAGCGATTTTAAGCAATTCCTCATTAATCAACGTGTTCATAAATGCTTTCAAATGTGGCTAAGTAGCTATTTCCGGCGGCGAGCAGCTCTCCGGCCACCTTTAAAAATATATGGGGGCACTTTAGGATCCCTTCCAGCAAGAGCATGTCGGCAAACGTACGCAGTAGACCATTGTGTAACGGTACGCATGCTTAAGAGATAGGAAAATTAATTTTCGCTCGGGACAGAGTCCGTAATTCATATTTGGAAAACCAAACAGTGAAAAATAGTTCTTGTATATTTAGCACGATTTAAAGTCCTACAATTGCCTAGTTTGGCGACAAAAAAAGTTCGTGACATGGCCTATGCCCTTAAAGCAAGGCGGGGCATCAATGCGTACTCCAGCCTCCTCTTTTGCGCACTCTTACCGACCCACTCCGGCAAGACTTTTTATTTTTGATGGGTTCGTGGCGGGTTCCTTTCAGAGACATCGAGTAGTAACAAGGACAAAACATAGAGCATTCTTTAGGCTAAACAACCATATAAAAATGTTAGCTGTTAGACACATAGGGAAAAAGTGAAAGCCTTTAGAAAGTTGAGTGCCTGCTTTAGCACGGACTTTCCCTATACGTGAAAAACATTTTACATCTGATAAAAAGCAGCATAGTGACTCTGCTGTCAGCCTCTGTGGGCCTGTGAACAATCTTTCAAAGTAAATATTTATTTCCGAAAACCGGGACAAGGCGCCGCTGCACTGTTTCTGTCACAGATTTATCCCGCACCCCACCGCGGGTCCGGCGCCACTTTTGCCGCACCGGGTGCCATCGATGCTGCCCCTCTAACTCCGAAAATATTGGGGTTAGCGCAAATCTGTAAGGTGCATTAGAAAGCTCACATGAATTCAATAAGAAGTTACTTTGCATGATTAAGCGCTCGGGCCAATGGTTTGACCTCCAGAGATCAAGTTATGTCACGATAGGCCATTTTTCACTCAAATATGCAATGCCGAAAAACTGGGCATAGCTCTTATGCCATTAGAGCTATCGAGGTCTGGCAAAAACGCTTAATAGGAAAATGTCAGACCTTCTTCCCCTATGTGGAACGTAATGACCTCCCGCCAGTGGTTTGACCTCCAGAGGTCACCTTGAGACCTAATATGACCTGAGGTCACGAAAGGTCAGAAAGTGACGTTGCCGTATACAAAATGAGAGCCAGTGACAAGACATACAGGATCATGTTTGATTCATTGCTCTATCTTAATTAGGTCAAAAGTGATTTTCAAAATACTGCTTTTTAACCCCTGGTGACATTGGATGACTTTGGAGAGGTCCAAGGGTTCCGTGAAAGAGTGTCCAAGAACGCTTTTCTGAGCAAGCTGAGCATTTGCGATCGTATTTGTGACTTTTACATCATAAGACAGCGTTTCCCCATGCTTTTTCAATGGGAGAGGTCTCCTCGTGACCTGACCTCAGGTCACAAAATCGAAAGATCCCAGATATTCACATTGTAGATCCTGAGGGGTCATGAAGTGTAGGAAATTTGAAATTGATCGATTAGGAAATGTAGCATTTATAGAGCTCAAAAGTTGAAGTGAGGTGACCTTAGTTGACCTCGCCCTGTGACCTGACCTTGGGTGACCTGGGGTAAAAAATTTCAGAGATGGTGAGAAATTGA
Source organism: Lepas anatifera (assembly GCA_034440635.1). Lineage (NCBI taxonomy): Eukaryota > Metazoa > Arthropoda > Thecostraca > Lepadidae > Lepas > Lepas anatifera. Next base: position 72,536 of record JAOTON010000139.1, read on the forward strand.
TGGGATGAGAGGCAGAGCCCTCAACAGCGGTGCTGCGTCTCGTTGTTTTTCTGCTATTTATAGATAACCTTAAGGAAGCCATCGATGCCCGGTGGGGCGAGGGATAAGGGGGCACCAGGTGCCCCCGGGTGACCTCAATGGTGGTGCCCCCTGGTTCATCCTAGGGATCAAAGCGCCTCCCCCTGCTCCGCCGTTTGTGACTCGTTATGGGTAGTGGAGCCATAAAACGAGCTCGAATGACTATCGGGCTTTTAACTGAATGAGAATGGGCTATTACTGGTGTTTCTTGGGTTATTATTCTTCAAGTTAAATTGTTTGCTCTACGAGAGCCTAAGCTTAACAATGGTGGGAACCACCACCTGATTTTGAATATTCCAGGTGCGTAAAAAGGTTAACACCTCACTTTGCACGGGATGCTCAAATACCCCCTCCCAACTGACGCAACCAAGGGGGGCCAAAGGGGCCTTGGAACCCTCCAAAGCCTAAAATAGTACATTTTGACCCAAAAAAGGGTAATGTTGCAGCCGTGTTTCCTTAAAAATACTATCTTTTTGCGATTTTTGCTCGACTTGCCTTGCCCAAACATTGGCTTGGCCCCCTCCAAAAATTGCTCCTGGATCCGCCAATGCCCCTCCCCGAAGTGCATCTAAGGCGAACGTACCCTAGCGGAGTGCGGGTCAACCTGACTCACACATAGTTGTGTATGGTTCTCCTTCTTGTGTCTCTCAAAAGGAGTATCAGATTCAGATCACGCCAAGCGACCCGACTAGAACGATTTCAACGACCAAACGTTCCAAAGTACGTTGATTGCACCTGCATAGGAATGGAATTACCTACAATCGGAGGTTTTAGATGTGTAATGATGACATTATCACCCACTATTATATCATCTCGTCTTTTCAGAGCGATCAATTGCTGCTATATTGGGCCAGGGGTCATAGTAAATTCACATGCTGAAAAATATTTAAGCACGTTTGAATCAGCTTGAACTTCTCCATCCAAATACCCAAGGGAGTTCCTAATGGATAGTAAGTTAGGTGTAGCACAAAGGCTAGGAATCTCTAGACAAACGCTTCACATGACACCCATAAAACCGTCATTTTAATGTTATTCCACCTGTCTAATTATTTTGGTCAATTAAAGTGTTTTATCACTTACTACAGAATACCTTAGTTCAGTAAGCTTCATCTCTGAACCTGGTATGACCAATTTCTAGTCACCACGTCTTTTGCTGGGGTGTATTTTTGACAATACCAGCCTCCCACTTTCTGCGTTCGCTCCCCAATGTTTACCCAGTCTCTCGTATGCTATTGACCATAACAAAGAAGTTGTAATATTATCTAAAATTGCTCAGCCAGAGGTTATGAATTCCACCACAAACAGGTTTTTTCAGTATTTTCATAAGACGTTTTTCAGCTGCAGGTAGCCTGCAATCTACTTCATCATCAAACGGCACCATACCATTTTCTGGTATCTTTGTTCATCGCGAAAGGTGATGACCTTTGCTTATCATTTGTATGAACAGAGGCGGTGGGGAGGTGTTCCAGAAACCGCTCCACATGCAGACGGTTCAAAATAAAGCTAACTGCGCCAGGATAGCCCCATAGCATTACCGCAATTAGCCGGGCGCAGCAAAGTTCCAGCGCCTTCCATTAAACCATGGCACTACGCCGGTAAGCATGTTTCAGGGCTGAGGCTATATGACAACTGAGTGTTGCATCGTGCTGTTCTCATAGTTACTCTACGATATACAGCTGAAACACCATCAGCTAAATAAGAACTAGCATTGCATTGTGTGTCCCCAGCACTGGAGAACTGCAGGCCTCACTCGGCGAGTATGCAGCTCCTCGTCAGTTTTATCATCAGCGGACTGTTCGTCTGGACAGGCCAACATGTTGAATGTGTGAACTCGATCAAGCCTCCAGTATCAGCCTTCTCCTTCGCCGCTCTGCCGGAGGGTAATCACGCGATGGCTCAGGAGCAGGTGATCTTCTCTGAGGTGGTTCCCAAGACTGTAGACCTTGACTGCAGGTGCCGTCTGATGTGTCTCTCCAATGTGGACTGCTACGGTTACGGCGTCAGCGAGACCTCGCAGACTTGCCAGCTGACCCAGCAGCTGCCGACCACACAGCGGCTCCAGCCCAGCTCAGAGACCTGGAGGTGGCACGCCCGTGGAGGCCGCCGGCTGCTGGACGAGCCCTGCTCCACACAAGAAGACTGTGCTCTGGCGGTGCCGGGAGCCGAGTGTCGGAACAACGTCTGCTCGTGCCGTCCCCCGCTGAAATCCACCAGTGATGGTCAATGCAACAAAACCGGCGACTTCGTGTCGGTCGGCCAGGGCCGCTTGACAGCACCTCCGCTCTCGGAGGTAGCAGCAACTAGCGCAGATGAGTGTCGTCCGCTCTGCGCTGAAAATCTCACGTGCATGGCGTTTGATTTCTCATCCGAAGAGGGAAGCTGCACGTTCTACGGCGTGGGTATCACCAGCGACGTCGGCTCCGGGCGCGACACCGAATCCTTCATCTGGCAGTTCCCGGCGGCGGACGGAACACCACCAGAAGATTACCAGCTAGTCAATGGCAGGTACCTGGGTCTACTCCCGGCCACCAGAGCCCGGGACGGACCCTATGCCTGCTTCTCCGACGGCGCCATCCTCTTCCCAGGCGTGTCATCAGCAGCGCTGCGGGAAGTCTTCAGCTCTCCATTACTGCACGGGGGTCCTACTCCAGTACTCGTTGGTCTAGATGACATCGAAGTAGATGGGGACTTTGTGAAAAGTGACTGGCAGCATGTTTCACTGCAGGGCTTGCCATGGGGGAGTACAGAACCTAATGGAGGCAAAAACGATGGCTGTGTGGTTGCTAAGAACAACAACCAGCTGTTTGACCGAATCTGCATTGGTGTCTATACAGCGCTGTGCCAGTTTGAAGGTGAAAACCTGGCATCTAATCAGAATTCTTGGATGAATGCGCCGTCCTCATCGTATAGCCCGGGCTCGGCCGTAGACGGAAGCCTCACCACATTCCTTCACAGCATCGAGCCGCCGCTGGAGCGACTGACCTGGACCGTGGACCTGGGCGGGCCCGTACAGGTCACCAGCGTCCTGCTGGCCGCCAGGAACGACTGCTGCCCGGACAATCACAACAAAAACACAGAGTACCGCGTCAGCCTCAGCCCCAACCAGTGGGAAGAGCACAACTCTGCCCGCTGCCTGCTGGTGGTGCCGGCGGCGGTGCCTCAGGGCTACGCCCGTCTCTTCCGCTGCACGAGACCTGTCACGGGCCGCTACCTCCAGGTGATCCGCACTGGACGCATCACTATGGACTTTGCAGAACTGGCCGTCTTCGGAAACCGCCTGCAGAAATATTGAAAATGAATATTGAAATCTCGTGAACTCTTTCACGAGATGCGCCAGTAGTTCTAGTTTGGTCTGATCTCGGGCGCGGACGTGGAATGAGCGAAGAAAGAGTCAAGAGAGGCGGTTTTCACCCAGTGACGGCGGAACGTTTTAATTTAGGGGTGGGGAGGGGGCACCATGGGCATTTCAACCAATTTTTCCAGTCAACGCCGTAGGGTTAGTATAAAAATTTCTGATTTAAGGGGGCACCGTGCTCCCCCTCCAGGTTCTGCTGCCAGTGTTGTTATTTTTCCATTCGGCTCCGGGAATTTTCATGTTTAGCTTGAAAGCTTGCCATTTCCAGAGTAGTTCAACGCAAGGCCAAATGCCGAGACTATGAAGAGAGCACACCGAATACGGAAGTGACCAATTTCTTAACGGGCCGTTTATGGATAAAATATGTCGGAAAATGAGGAAACAACATTTCTTTCAAACCCCAATCGCTCAAGCAAAAATATTGCCTGATTTATTAGTACCCAACCTTGGCCTAAGCATTGCGACTAATAACGAGGTTGAACCCAGCTGGCCAGTGCCGAATCCAGGCCAATGTTTTGGGGGAAACGGGGTGAAAACAAAATCGGTCAAAAATTGGAGAGTGTGGAGGTGAATGCCGTTTTTTGCTCCACCCTTGTCGATCCTTGATTTATCCGCAGGACTAAAGATGTCGGCGCGCTCTAAAACACCGGTCCGTCAGTGGAGCTGTCTGCTTGCACCATGTAACTTTGCAAAAACCATACCATTTGCTAGGCCAAGCGAGGGCCACCTGGCCTGGGAGCCCCAATGTTTCACAACCGGCAACCTATTTTCAGCCCCTGGTGGGTATTTTCAAAGTGGACAACCCTCGTCCAATTTAGGCCAACGACAAGTGCATAATTGTTCTGTCCCTTATACGCCATTCACGGCTATTTTACACGATAAGGGTGCCTCACTTCAAAATGGACCGATATCATTCACATGCAGCCACCCTCAACTCTGTGGTTGGGCACCCCGTTCTCACAACTGACTGCTTTTTAGCCCTAAGGTGCCCTGCTGCAGCATGAACCGCCTTCATGCACTTTCAGCTGCCGCCTTCTGCATGATTGTGCACACGTTTTTCATCATTGAACGTTCTTGTGCAAGCCTAGGGCACCTCAGTTCAGCGTGAACCGCCCTCATTCACCTCCGGCCGCCCTATGCTTTGTGGTTCGGCGTCTCTATTTCATGTTTGACCGCTCTTTTAAGTTCTGGAGCGGCCCACTGCAGAAAGTCATTCGCAGCATGCACAACACGTCTGCCTGTGGTTCGGCTGACCTTTCGATTCGTGTTTTTAAACTTTGTTTTGAAGCGATCAGCATTCCGCTTTTAAACATTATCAAGTCATGCCTTGGACGTTACGACTTTCCCGATTGTTGGAAACACTCCATCGTTATGCCAATTTACAAATCCGGTCCGGTGACTAGTCCCGCCAGCTTCCGACCTATTTCAATAGTGCCTGTCATTGCCAAAATTGTGAAAAAAATTGTCCAGGGTCAGTTATATCACTACCTCTCTCAACATTACCTTCTCTCAGATGCTCAACACGGATTTAGGCCTCGTCATTCAACCGAAACCGCACTTGTCACAGTCTCAGATCACATTCTTTCGGCAATGAACAGGGGCAAAATTACTCTCCTGTGCTTACTTGATTTGAGTAAAGCTTTTGATGTCATTCAGCACTCTAAGATCATTACTAAATTACAGCTCTACGGCGTTGATAACGGCTGGTTTCGCTCTTACCTGTACAATCATACCTAAAGTGTCTCCGTTTTTTCACGACTCTACCAGAAAAAAATCGTTGTCTCGACCGCTGAAAAATAGCGTGGACCCTTTTCCAGGGATCTTCCTTGGGGCCCCTCCTCTTCAACATCTTTGCGAACGACCTCAGTTACTTTGCTCCCGAGGCAGTTGTTGTTCAGTACGCTGACGACGATCAGGTACTAGTTTCTGGGCGAAAAGAAAATCTTATGGCTTTGGTTGCTTGCATGGAACGCTGTCTTTCGTCTCTAGATTCATGGTTCTGTTCTAATGCACTAAAAGTAAATGCTGCGAAAACGCTACTGATGGTATTTGGCACCAGATAAAAGTTGAAAAACGTTCTCATTATCCACATCAATTTTCGTGGCCAATAGATCGTACCCGTCTAAGCTGCTCAAAATCTGGGACTTACCTTCGACTCAAATCTTACCTGGGATGCGCACGTAGTTGCCCTCACGAAAAAAATGTTTCGGACTGTTAATCGGCCTTTGCCATGCCAGACACAATCCGCCTTTCAAAACTCTTCAAACTATCGTTCATGGCCTTGCTCTTTCCCATCTGTGATATTGTATCTCTGTATTTGGAAATTGTTCTGAAAAAAATCATTGTCAGCTTCAAAAAGTGATCAGTTTTTGCGCAAGAACATTTTCCGGGGACGTAAATTTGACCACATCTTGGATGTTCTGGAAGGAACCGGCTGGTTGAATTCCAAACGACTCGCTGAATATCACTGTCTCACTCTCATTCACAAAACTGTTACGTCTGGAGAACCAGCCATCCTTGCCTACCGTTTTCAGCGTAACTTAGTCTGCCGGGATCGTGAAAAACGACAGGATCGACTCCTCCGCACTCCTCAAATACGTACCGAGGCTGGTAGACGTCAGCTAATTTATCGGGGAGCCATGTTGTACAACTCTCTTCCACCCGACATCACCGGTTGTAGAGTAAAAACATTCAGGGGTCTAAAAAGTGAGCTTGTGGTCGCCGACTAAAATCCAAGCTTCTTAGATGGTCGCCGAACCTAATACTACATGTATTACAAAATCGGTCTTAAAAGTGGTATAAATATGGCTATAGGGAAGCACTGGCGAGTGCAAGGGGAAGGTTCCGATAAAATATAGATATAAAAAACCTATAAAATATAGATCGGGTTTCTCGATATCGATGACCTAAGCCAGAATCAAGTCATTACCTAAGTAATTTCAAGAGATTATAATTCAGTATTAAAGTCAAAGTTATGATCTGAAAGCAACAAAATTATACATGCTGGCCCTTAACCCTAGCCCCGGTGACCAGCATGAATCACCTATGACCCCCCCTGGTGGGAGGGGGTTAAAAATGACACCCTCAATCTCGGAAACAAAGAAAGATAGAAGCGGAAAAACGATCGAAAGGTCGTCGGAAATGCAGTCGGCGTTATTCCCGGAATTTTTGCGGAAGGCCAATACTGTGGTCACCAGATGCGAATAATTCATATACGTCAAAATGTATCAAATGCAGAGTGCTCTATAAAACCTTGCTTATCTCTGTACGCAAAATAGCCGGAACCACTTTCTCAACGCTATTCGACAGAGCCGGACCAGCCTTTTCACTAAGGCAACATCAATTTTCATATCGGTTCAAAGGCTAGGGTGCAACAGGACACTGAATATTGGGGATGTTATCACGTAGCTTCAAGTTATAATAGGAAGAACGCTCGCATTGGGCGTGATATGTCGGACCTAAAAGCCAATGTTGGATAGTGATCAGTCATTTATACGCACTACGCAGTCATGAATACGTATCGATAGTGCCCACTAATCTTAGGTTTAAGTCTGTTTGGAGGTCAATCGAGGTCAAAGATGATACACTGCCCGTACACAAGGGCAATTAAATGGGCGCCGAAAGCGGTGGGACGGGGTACCTACGCATCCTCCTGTTGGCCAACCAGGGGGAGGTCTCCCCAAAATTTTCGGTTCATCGTCATTAATGCTGTCAGGTACCAAATATGCTCACAATTCCCCTGCCCCGGTCAGCACCAGCCCGGGTCCATTCCCCTGTAAAAATTCCGTGGGAGCGCCCCTGGGCATTAACATTTCGCCCATCACTTCTATACCAAGCAAGATACAACCATGATTGATGCACCATTGTTGTTCTCTCATCAATAATGGTTTTATTTTGTGTCCATCCATGTGAAAAAATGTTAGGCCTTATCTTAGAGACAAATAAAAGGGTTTGCAGCACCTTAAAAAAGAGCCTCAGAGACAGTTCCGATGTTTCATTTAACTAGAGAAAAATGTTTTCATGTACATACATGCGTCGTGAAATACTTGTGATTCTTCACCTTGAGGCGCCAGAAATCAGATAAATTCCTGTAACATTTCAAATCAATAATTCAAACATTATTCATTGGCAAAATTTCCTCAGAAGTGCGGTGGAAAATATCAACCATTGCTAAGATGAAGCCCAATTTTCGCTCCATTGTTGAACATGGTTCTACTCAAAGCAATAGCAATGCTGTCTCTTGGGAATAACCTTGTTTTCTTTCCATGACATCATTCCCATGATAACTATTTCCAAAGCTCTTAATTGATGCATTTTAGCATTAATAATCAGGACTGAAAAAGTTTCCAGAATAGTTGCTGATGACCTATTTGGACCAGGATTGGGTACTGAGAAGAACAGTTTACATTTCAGCAACCTGTTCTTTTGTGGTGGACACAATCTCTCTGTGATATTTCTGCTGTACCTCTGTGGCAGTGCTTCCATATTTCATCCATACTAGAGAAAACAAAACGATTCAACTTTCTTGTGACAAAAATACAAGATATTATCAGAAACTTGGATGCATATAATCAGTCAGTTAAAAACATACACACACACCCTGATCACCCAGTGTGCATCCATCTGTGCAAATGACACAGCTTATTCTATGTTTGGCAGACTTGGATTGGACCATTGTCTTTGCAGTGGAGTTTTCTGGCAAATTGGAAATGGTTATCACATATTTGTGCTGTGCAGGGATGCACATTTATATCCCTTATGGGGTACCAATGCACAGAGATGGATATAGGATTTTAGTAAGGGACAGCCCTCTGAGATTGCATGCTGTCAACCAAAAGGGCCCACTTCACCTAAAAGGGTGGTAATCATCATCAATCAGTGGGAGAAAACTGTGGTTGGTGTGACTTAAAAATGGTAACAGTGCCATAAATGGGAATGCTTGACCCATAGATGGGAACACCCATTCTCAATTATGGGAATGCATGAGACCATTTTCAAGAACAATATTTTAGGCCATGAAACAAACTTTTGTTCTTTCTACCTGGCTTATTTCTGTTCTTAAAATTTTAGAGAACATTTATCTTTGAAGCAGAAACAGGATATCATACTTTATACCCTGCTTCAAATATTGAGGCTCAACATGTTTATTATGATCATTCACATGTCTTGGTGCATCTGTGTAAATAAAACACTAGTCATATACAAAATCAATTAATAGATACCTAGTGAAACAGTAAAAAAGTTGTTTAATATTTGATTTCTATCGCCACTTGAGATACTAATATATACAGACCAAGACATATGGCCATACAGAACATGATGTGAGCCAACCAACCTAGCACAACAAAACCTGTTTTCAGCACATTTAATGCCATTTTTCACAACTTCTAAACTTCAAAGCTCCATCTGTAGCCCCATCATTTGTATTCTAGTGGTGGGGGCAGTAGCAAGGTATTTTCTGCCTCACAGACCTGGTTTAATAAGTTTTGGGGTACCCTTTTCCTCAGGCCACCCTTAACCCTTTCAAACTTAGGGGTCCTGAACTCGAGTTCAGGGACCCCTTGGACCTGTCAATGCTGTGGCACCCCAAATGAAAGCTTAAGTTATTTTCTGTGCCTACTGAGAGCATCCTTAAAATTTTCCTATTTCTCATTTCAGGGACTTTAGAATTTATAAATAACAGGCCTACTTGGTCACCCAGTTATATGTCCAGCTATAAGGCCCAGTCTGCAAAGTACGGCAGCATGCCAGACGAGTCGCACCAGCCATCTAAAATTCTCGCACCACCAGCCTCCAAAAATTTGCACCAATCTGGCACATACCAGGGAAAAAATGCACCCATTCCTACCCCTACAATGCAATGCTACCTCAATCATTAGTCAGTTAGTTAAGGAATTTTTCTAAGGCCCCCTCATGTGTCTTAATAGCCATTCAGCCATTATTTGTTTAGTTTAAGTGTCACTAACCTCGCAAGTTCGCACCAGGTTGATAAAATTTGCACCAGTCGGTCCTGTCTCCAAGGGCACTCGCACCGATAAGATCTCGACGAAAATGCCGTACTTTGCACACTGGTATAAGGCAAGAACATGGTGGTATCAAAAACAGTATACTTGTTATGGATAGTCTCATAATTAGGCACCCCAAAAATCATTTAGGAAATCCACGCCCTTGAGAATGTGTGACTATACAACAATGTTTACGATGATATTTTAGCGTGATTGTGGTTGAAAAGGGTTTAAACATGCATCACTTGTATTTAAGTTTTTTTCCTTCTGAGACTTTTCGCGATAAAGCAAAACAAGGAAACATCATTGCAAGTAGACTCCAAAACCCACCTAGTTTGCACGGACCGTCTATGATAAACGCACATCTTGATTTAGCCCCTAGGATTTAACAAATTGAACACCAGTCGTCAAAAACGACGTCAAAAACGGCGCCCACCGCTTCCAACAAGAATACAAAAATATTAGCGGCAGCCCGCGCCGCGCTCGTTCTGAAGGCCGCAGACACCGAAAATGTACCAGGGCGACCACCGGCGACCAGGCGACCACGCAAGTCGGCGGTTTCGGCCGACTTGGTCGCCCATTGGTCGCCTATTGAAAAAAATGAAAATCACCGACTTGGTACCGATTTGTGACAGATTCTAGTTTATTCTAGTTTGAACTTAAAAATAGTACATAAATACGGCACAGGGAGATGGCATCATCTAAAGTACCAGGTAATTTCAGTCGTTTTTCATAAAATTGGAACCAAAAATTGTAATAAGAAGAAACATAACTAGCATAGACTAGCAGCAACTAAGGGCGGTGATGATACCAGATGTAATCGGCCAAAGATGCCCCGTTGTAGCCAAGCTGTCTTTCAGAAACGCCAAACAAGCCGGGAAACGAAGGCTAACTTGGCTCTTTGTCGAAGTAGATTCTGCCCATTCTTGGCCAAAGGAACTGGCAGACTTCATCCAATAGATTTTGATGGGCTCTGTATGTATTACGATGACGGGTGGAGACAGTGGAGAGGGTAAGCATATTTAGAAGCAGGAGCGGATGGTGGAAGCTAAAATCATAGGAAAACAGATGGAATCAGAGTTTGAGACGGTTGTTGGGTCGCCAACCAAAAGATGATAGGGTCGCCGACGGCGTAGGTAGATCGACAAGTTTTTAGACCCCTGAAAACATTTACGAGAGCATTGCGAGCCCATCTGAAGAGTAGAGAGTGACTTCTTGCTTATGTTGATACGTTCGATCTCATGTTGAGAACTATTTTACTGACTGATGATTTTTCGCTTTATTTGTAATGCGTGAAATTGTTTCTCTGTTTTACCTCTAGTACATCACTTTCTTGACTGTATATGCTTGTATCATTGGTTTTGTGTGATTGGGTGTCGGATGCATGCTTGAAATCCTATTAATTCCACCTGAGTGGTCTCCATTGACGCTGGACTAAGAATAGCCATGCTATTTGTAGAGAGTCCAAAGATGTCCAATAAAAAAGTGAATAAGGGATCAGTCTCATCTACTTCTGACTGTCCTCTAGCGCAGGCCTGCGCGCCCTCGTTCCATCCTTTTCTACCATTTTGCCTGTGCCACCTCGGTTTTACGAGCAACACCGTTATTCACCTCTGGGCGTCCTTTAACTTGTGTTCGGTTGCCCTTATTTCATGATTGGTCGCCATTTTCATCATTATAGCTACCCACTGCAACATGAACTGTTCTCAGCTTTGAGTTGTAAAAGTTACCCTAAGCTTTGGGTATCTCTCGGTGTCATATTTTGTTCCGTTACCACTCAGAACCCCCGAGGGCCTACTCATGCCCGCCTGATATGTGGTTGTGTAGCCGCCCGATATATTGTTGTGTTGTCCATCGCTACGGGAACATGCTACCATGGAATATAGCGGGATGGTAAAAACCCTGTGTATTGTGAAGCAGAGTTTGAGCACGCTGAAGAGTGTAGTATATTTTTGTCAAGAATATTTCGAATCTGCTGATAACTCTACATGCCGTTGACTTCGATCACTTAGATCCATCCATCACCGCCTGGGGGGGGGCAGTCAGACCCCGCCTCGATTTTCGCAAATGATTCTGAGAATATTTGAATAAAACGCTCGTCGCTCTGCAGACCTCTTGGGTGATCCATTTAACAACTTAAGACCATAATTTGGCATCAGGCACCAGGTCAACGAGTTAAGGTGTCATCTTTCGACCCATGTAAAGCGGTTCCGTTCTTCTAAAACGAGGCTGGCAAAACCAGGGTGTAACTTGGCTTTCAAAAAGAGCTAAATCAAGTTTCTAAAGACCATTCGAAAGTTCTTGAAACAAGTACATTTTCATGAAATCATCCATTTTGAGGTCAGGTTACTACCAAGGTCACCAGAGGTCACCAAATATCATTTATTTCTAAATTCTTTGTGCCTTTAACTTTTGAACGAAACAAGATACAGTTTTAAATTTGGAGTCATAGTTAATGATCATGCCTCAAAGATTCGAATGATATGACACATTCAAAAGTCATTATTCGACCATAATGTGACATTTCATGGTCATCCTGCATACGATTAAAATTTTTTTTTGCAGAATACCCGCCCGAGGAATCGAACCCAGTCAGCGGCGCGCAAGTAGGATGCCCTTCCCCGCGCCGCCGTATCCCTCCAGATTTCCAGATTTCTGTTGTCCGTAATCAGTCCCTTCTGGAATTTCGACGATCTGGTTCATTCTGTTTAAAGGGAAATATTACCTTACATTACCTTCAACTGGGAAAATAATTCTGAACTTAAACCCATTTTTAAAAACAATGACAAACAGGGGCGGACGCAGGAGCGCCGTTTGGGGGACTAATTCGGGATAATTATTAAAAAGATATATTTATTGACAGTAGAAACCATTCAGATTCTGAATCCGTAGGGAAACCATTCTGCAAAGCATTCTGAAACCACTGACGCTCCCAATCAACTTCACGATTGGGGCGAAACGATTAAAATAGTCAGCTGTGCTGGTTTTCCAGTCAAGAAGGAATAAGCGGGGTGTCTTTTTGCCTGAGACAATTTAAAGCAAAAGGAAGAGCTAAACAGTGAAAACCTGCCTTTTCCTGAGTACCTTGAACAAGGCATGTCGTCGTTTAACATTCGTGCGAGGGACAAATTGCTTACTGGGTACTAAGTAGTTAACCATTTTAGTAAAAAATTGAACAGTAAGTTCAGAAGCGATGATTCTGCAAAATATTTGATAAAACAACCCTTCAACATTCCTTTTATTAACATTATGAGTCTCAGTAAAGCAAGCTTGCAGGAAATCATTCTACCAGTGGAATGTTATCAAATTACAATAATGCCCAGCATGTGTTTTTCTAAAGCAGCTTAAGCCAAAACCGTCACCGCCCGAAAAAAGAGGGGAAGTAAATTTTGAACCTGCTGCTGATAGTAAACTATCTCCTTTAAAACGAAAAAATCATCAGATTTTGGCTCGGTGTCGCCTTCCGCACTGGCTGGTAACCAAAGTCTCCAACTTGTCCCCAATTTGGTTGAAATCAGGAAATGAGGGAGCCAGCCCCTCCCCCTATTCCATCGAGGACGGCTGAAGAAGTCTGCCAGCCATTATTGCACCAGCCCCGCGCATGACGTATCCCATTTTCAAGGTGTTCCGAGCTGGCGTGGCAGGGAACCAGGCGTCGCCATAGGGGAACATCGTGGACGGGAGGCAGCGTGCTCTGCCAATCACCCATTTTCTCAAAATCAGCATCGGTGGACATTTCATCTTTACCTGGTTTACATGGACCTCTAAACGGCGCATGTTACGACCTTGAAACTATGACCACTTAAAGATGTTGGCGCGAACTAAAACATATCTAAAAACCGCTGCAATCCGTCGAGGGGTTAGTGAGATATTGGTGTTTAAAAACGGTATCTAAATCGCGTTAGGTGGACCTTTTGATTGTTTTTACGACCGATTAGATGGACCAGTTTTATGGTGTTTTAATGAGTATGTGTGGACCAATTTTATGGTGTTTTAATGAGTATGTGTGGACCATTTTTATAGTGTTTTAATGAGTATGTGTGGACCATTTTTACGAATCTTAGGTGGCTTAGATGGACCTAATTGAGGAATCTTGATCAGTTTGAGTGGACACGTTTTTTTGTTCTTAAGACGTTTGAGTGGACTCCTCTTTTCGACCTGAAGGACAGTTTCGGTGGACCAAATAGAGGACCTTTAGTGGTCACAATGGGATAGTCGTTAGACGTTTGAATGAGCTTTTTTAAACCTTAAGTCGTTTTGCTGGACACGTTTTTTGTTTTACCTTGGGTTTTTAGGGGACTAAGTCAGGCGCAGATCCAGGATTCGGTCAGGGGCGCCCACTTATACGTCCCTATTGCTGTGGGCCGGTCACTATAGGCCATCCCAGGGGTGGGGGGTTGTCCCTGCACCCTCCCTCTTGGATCTGCGCCTGTAAGTGTAGCAGTGAATACATAGCGAGGCGAAATTGAAATATTCTGAAGTTTTTCATGCCAGGCGAAACATTTCATGCTGATCGTCTTCTGCCTTCCTTGTCGTCAGTGGTACAGCTGAGCTTCAGCATGAGGGGAGGTACACTACCAATGAGGGGCACCCTGGGAAAAAGGGTAGTTCTTAGAATGACTTGAAGAAGTGTTCTAGATGGGTCTATAAGCGAGCAGATACAAGCCTCAGTCTCATTTGGACACTTTCATCAGTCGAGGGCACTCAGCATCCAGCTGGGGCACGTGCCTCATATGCATTTTACCTTTACTATTGTACCTATGATAGATACCTAAAGGAGGAAGCGTCTTTTATTCGGAGGCAAACTTACAACAGAGGTACACAGTTGCGTGATAGAAGGGCACTTCTGAGCTAAGGGCACATTAAAAACACAGTGCACGTTTCAGCGATAATTGGGTATTTTTATCCGGTGAGAGAATCCAGGAAACACTGGAGGGCACGTGCTCCTTGTGCCCGCTGGCTGCACCCCTACTTGTTCTCAAAATGATAGTTGAGCAAGAGACAAACTAGCCAATTGAAGGCACCAGCAGGGGCGTCACCGACGGGGGGCAGGTGGGCCGGGCCCCCCACTTTTGGGTCAAGAATTTCCTGATCTCAGTCAAAATGGGAGGAAATCGGACATTTTTATAACCAACCGGTGCGGGAGGCAACGAGCAGCCCGAATTCGAAGAGCTTTTGGTCCTGGCGTGGACAATTTTTTAACAGCATCACGATGAAGTTGCTGGCTGGCCGGCTGCCCCATCCCCCCCAGGCTGTTTTGGCGGTGGCGACGCTCCTGGACACCAGGTATGAAGTGCAAAGCTTCAGTGAGGTTTCCCAACTATGCTCTGAAGACGCAATGTTAGTTGGACTATCTCCTCAAATCCGGGATGGAAGGTTTAGTACAAGTAGTGACTATATAGATACTTGCACGCAGCCATTCTTCAGAATTATGGCGACGATATTGGTTACAAAAATATCACAGCATATTATATGATTTCCCACAGGAAATTGATATCGGCCATTATATGAACGAATGCGACCATTTTTTGCAACAAACTATGTCGATATTTTTCTCACAAACCGATACCTTCGTTGACCGATTTCCTTTGTGCCGTTGGAAAAATAATGGTTGCGGTATAGCGACGCACCAACTGCCAAGATCATACGGCGTCGCCGACTCTAACCTTGTTGGGAGGGCTTGGAATTTTCAGGTCAACTTATTGAGAGGCCCTGCTGAGATTTTAATCCGGAATAACTGGCCCAGCAGACGAGTGCGCTGTCCACTGCTCCACCTTGTCGTATGAAAAACGTCTTAACACGCGCCCCGCTGGGGTCCCTTGCATGACACGCCCCGCTGGGGGCGTTTTTCGCCCCTCCGTATCTCGTTCCCCACGAAAGCTAAAGGAAAATTACGGGCGGCGTTCGAAAGCTCTTGACAAGACGAAGAGAATTTATAAGGATAATTGTTGTGTCAGGTCAATATTAAGGTCAGCATAGGTCAAAGAAGGCTCCATAGGCTTACAACAGAGCAGTGTACGTTTCCCTCTCTAGATCTGCCCTCAGGGGAGCTAGAGCAAATCTTCATGCATCATTAGATTCCTCTCATCGCGGCAAATCTAATGATGTATAATATGACCTGGCTAGGTCAAATAGTTAAAATGACCTAACCTCGACCTAGGTCAGGGTCACAGAGTGACCTGGTATGGTCATGTTGCATATCAATCGACTCCCTGTGACAATATAAACACAATGCAAGCAAAATGGGAGCTTTATCTCAATTCAGTGAGAAGTTATTGGCAAAACAATCACTCTCTGCTCCCGTAACGTGATATGACCTTTGAGAGGTCAGATGCTCAAAAACTCAACTTTATGGTCAAGATCGTGGTAAGAATGGACAGTTTGAGGATTTTCAGTCTTATCTATCCAGTATTTCCTGAAAACGAGTCTATTCTATTTTTCATCATAGACTTATAATGGGGTGACCAAAAAATTGACCCCACCTTAGGTCACCAATATCAAAATTTCGAGATAGCAGATCTGTAGACCCTAATGACCTTATCATATTGTGCAAGTTTCAAACTGATCACTTTGCTTATGTTCCCTGGGCACTGCTTCAAACTCGTAATTTTAGGTTTTGAGGTTGGGTCACTTGACCCTGAATAGTTCCTTGACCTGACATGATCTTATCTACAAAATTGGGTCAGATGTGTAAAATTGATCAGGAATAAGGTACCGTAAGTTTTGTTGTTCTGCATCTCTTCGTTTTTGAGCTATCTGGGAAAAACCAGGAGGGAGGGCGAATTCCTTATAAATTAAAATAAACCCTGAACATGGCCGTCTAAAGCGGGGGGACGCGTTCGACCTGACCCGCAAATCAGGGAGGTCATCTCAAGTTTTCGGGACTTGACCTGTAGTTTTGTTTTACATTTTCCCTATTATCTGCCGTAAATTACTTAAATCCTTTTACATTACCTTACCTTACAAATAGTCGGGATTTTGAGGCAACTCCATCCGCACAATTTTACATGGTATTGGTAGGGCGAACCAAGCACTGGCACATTGCCACATCTGTAGGCTGGAACAGGTAAGTTTTGTTGGATGAGCTTGGGAAAGAAAACGGCTTCTTCGCTTTTCTCAACCTGAAGGCGAGGCAGATTCATCATCATTGTTGGGGTTTTTGGGCGCACCGAAAGCTGGGTTATCGAGGCAGATTGTGCGGCAGATTACGGATAGGCGCGATTCATTGTATTAAAGTTTGTCAACTTTTGACTTCTGCCTTTCATAGGAAGAAATAAGTGAAAATAAAATGCCAAATAATTTTCAATTTACTCCTCGTCGGCTGTTTTTTTATAGAGGTAGACGGCTCATGGGCAATATACATTGATTTAGTGCATTTTTCTCAAATGTTTACTGTGGATTAAAGAAAGAAGTGGTCACTATCAGTGTTCAAGGGGCATATTTACCAGTCGAAAATGCACTCCTGTTTTTATAGGGCATTCATGGTTCATGCCTAGTACAGCAGCCCTAATTAATAAGGGTTCATTCCCATCTTTAGCAAATGGCTCAGAAACTACTTTCATGGCGCAAGTGACGGAAAATCTGAGGGGCTTCGAAAAATTGGACGAAACCAGCCTAAAAAATGGCTCCCATTTTGTAGGTAAACCTTTTGCTACTTTGATTGGAGCAGCATTACAAAAATTTGTGTTAATTTTGAAACTCACTTAACACCACAATTCAACACATCAACCTTGGTACATCGTATATATTTCGGCCATTCCTAAACGATGATTTTGCATACCTCGATGTCCCATCCAGAACAATAACTAAACATGGACAATGCAAAGAGGCTTACGTATCAAAGCTTAGCTCAAGTAAGGCTTCAAATTTTCACACAGAAAATACTCCAAACAACAGAGTGTGTCCATCTGAATAGAGGCAGAATGTCAGCCTCATTCCCCTTTTATACTCAGCTTTCTCATCGAGACTATCTCCCAGCTTTTTCTAGGTTGACAGCAAGAGCCGAGATATTTTTGACAGCTCGACAGTACTGTCCTGGAGGCGATAATATTTTCGGTGGATGTTTAGGTCATGCCCCAAGTGCATAGCAACCTGGGCCTTCCCCATACGAAAATACTGCGTGCAAACATAGTTTCCTGCGTGCAAACATTGTGTCCAGATCCGGTTTAAACCCCTAGCCACTTGCAAAGTTGCTGCAACACGGCACTTTAAACGTACCGCAGCCAGACATGTAGTTGACTCGAGCTGAGGTGCACTTTTCGTTTCATTTTAACCATGGTCGCAGCCACAAACCCGTTATTTATATGCATCAATATGAGGCCGTGAATGCTCTGAATACGCTCTAAGTTAAAAAAATAGGACATTTGACTATACAAGCCTAACAGTGCTTGTATGTATTGGGGAGTGAAAGACTTCTAACTTATTCTCAAACTCAAATTTCGTCAGACCCCTAGAAAAAACGCACAGCTTGTTGCAGTTAGGAACCTGTATGTAGTATGAGTGGCGCGGTTCAGTTGGCGTTTCTTCTAGAGGAACTTGTTTAACACGCGCAGTGGAGGGGGTCCTAAAGTGCCTCCCCCATCTGTTTTTCCGGGGTGGCGAAGAACCGTTGGCCGCCAGAAAACAAAACTCGGCCACATTTGAGAGAATTTATGAGCGCGTTAATGGTGCATACATTTTAAAAAACGACCGAAAATGTTTTGACTTATAGGCTTTCAAAGTCAGATTTATATTTTGAGATCACCATAATGGCGCGGCCACAGTAGTTAGTCTGCGTTTCATGCCGAGTGGTGGCATCATAAGGCAATATAATTAGGTTATATGTTAAGGCTATCCTACATGAAGGTCAAGGTCAAGGTCAAAGTTCAAAGGTCAATGTAATTTAATCTATTCAAGGTCATTGACTCCAGTGCTCCCAGTCAAATGGCATCACCCATTATGAAGCATGACGTCATAGTTAAGGTCACCCTGTGACAAGTTCAAGGTCGCAGGTCAAGTTCAAAGGTCATGGGTCAAGGTCAAACACTTATTTACTGCCAAATGGAGGTCATATTGGCAGTTACATTGTATATTACGGGAATATGCTATTTTGTGACGTCATAGGTCAATGATCTTGAATGACCTTGGCCCCTAAATATGAGACCAACTCGTACAGGGCCTTTCTTTCACACCCTAAGCCCGTTTATAGCGTATTTGTGACTTGTTTTCGCAAAATCCCGGCATTTACCGGTAGGTCCCCAGCACGGCCAAATTTTGACATTTGTGACCTCATTTGACCTTGAAGATATTGACCCAGGTCTATGAAACTTGGGCATAATGTAGATCACCACCATCCCCACCAACTCCGAAACGTGCGTTATTTTACCCCTCTTCGGTTCCGAGATCTCAGGGGGGCCCTTTAGGACCCCCACCCTCCACTGCGCGTGTTAAAATTGGCAAAAATAGGCCCATCATCATCATGATTTGTATCAAGGTAAAAGGTCATGGGCCAAGGTCATGGTTATGGTGATATCTTAACGCTATATGATTCGGATATATGGTAGGGTCACCTCAAATGATGGTCAAAGTCAAAGGTAACTGACAGGGGCGTCGCCACCGGGGGGCAGGGAGGCCGGCCCCCCACTTTTGGGCCTAAAATTTTCTTATCTCTGTCAAAATGGGATGATATCGTAAATTTTCATAACCAGTCGGTGCGGGAGGCAACGAGGAGCCCAAATCCGAAGAGTTTTTGGTCCTAGCGTGGACAATTTCTTGTCAGCATCAGGTTTAAGTTGCTGGCTGGCCGGCCGCCCCCCCCACTTTTTGGCGTTTACGAGGTTCCTGGTAACTGACCACGCAATTACTAGCCGCAATGCAAGTTTAAGTTCATATTACGGGCAATATGACATTTTGTGACGTCATAAGTCAAAGACCTTCAATGAAATTGGCCCCAAAATTTCTTGAAACGTGGCTTTGTACCCTCTTATTATGACCAAAGTCTGCTTTTAGTGAACTTGTCTTGGTTTTGCACGACAAAGGCATGTTCTAATAGGTTTCCAGCACGGGACAGATTTGACCATTATTTCCTCTATTGACATGGAAGATATCTACCAAGGTCAATAAACCTAGATATGGATGTAGATCACCAAAGACCCACCAACTCCCATACACTCAACCTTGTTTTTTTCAAAATCTCTAGGGGAGCTCTTCAGAATCACCCTCTACTGTGCGTCTCATATGTTTTGCTTGCCAAAAATGACGCCATCTGGTCCGGATGGCGCCCCCAGAAACGTGCCCCACTCCACCCCCGGCAAGGTGTCACACCCCCCCCGATCGGTAATCTTGGATTCACCTATGATCCGGCCCCGGGGGGCTCCCGGTGGCGAGCCCCTGCCTACCTATAGCCAGGGACGGATCCAAGGGGGAGGGGCAAAGTGGGCGGCCGCCCCCTTAAGCCTAAGTGTCGCCCCACTGAGGACGAAATGCCGACCCAAAGATTATCAGCTCCCAACCCCCCTCCTCCTGGGATGCAACAATTTGCCGCCCTTTGGGTGAAAAGTGCACCCTTCGAGTGGCAAAGTGTCGCCCCCTGAAGCTTCGCCCCCCTTTATCGAAATCATAGATCATAGTCACTGCCTATAGCCAGGGACGTCACTACTGGGGGGTAAGGACGGGGGCTTTCCCCCACTTTTAGGCCAGCAATTTCCTTATCTCAGTCAAAATAGTAGGGAATCGGACATTTTATAACCAGCCGGTGCGGGAGGCAGCAAGCAGCCCAAATCTGAAGAGTTTTTGGTCCCAGCGTGGACAGTTTCTTGTCAGTATCAGGTTGAAGTTGCTGGCTGGACGTCTGTCCCCCGCCCCCCTCCACTGTTTTGACGGCGACGACGCTCCTGCCTATAGCTATGCTCCAACAGTTCTGCACCATTTCTGAAACAACCAAATCAGCCTCCCCTTATCGTTGCTATGCATGCATGCACATCATTAACATATTTTCTTATCTTGCGGGTCGTCCTTTTCGGTCCCATTGCGACTTGACAGCGTGGATTAGCACCTGCAATGCTCCAATCAAGTGTACAGTCCCCCGCAATTGAAATTGCCATGACTAGGCTCGACCGGTTTAGGATGAATATCTCGCAACCTATGGCGTCTATAGCTTTATAAACGGGTTCTTATTATGTATTTTTGCAAGAGCTTTCCAGTGGTTACCATTATTTCCTAATCTGACATCTGCGTGAGAAAATATTACACAATTACTGATTTTGCTGCATTTTGACGGGGTAGTCTTCGGCTGACTTGCCACCGCCCCTGATAATCCCCGACCCTTCGCTCGACTGGCACGCATACCTGGGTCACGTGATTACTACGTGTTTACAACGACAGGTGCAATGCCACACGTAGTAAATAGTGTGTGGCAGGCAGGGGGGCACAGTGTTTTGAACCGAGGTGATCAGTACTGTCTCGCAGGTGTCTAGCCCCAGGCGGTCCGTCCAGTGACCGAGGCGCCTGGGCACGAGAGTCCAAGACTGGGTATGTCTGAGTTATGGCTTCAAACAATGTTTCCAGCCTCATAAGGCTCACAGGATCACTGCTGAAATATTTTTTCTGGGGGATTAGAGTTCATGGGGTTTAAAACGGCACCCTGTGGCCGAATTTTGTTATTTAACACCCGCCCCGGTGGGTGTCCGAGCCATCTTTTGCTGTAGGGGAGAACACTTCCCCTCGAACCCGGCTCCTATGCAGGATAGAGGGAAACGCGAACACTGGTAGATGGTTCATAAGAATTTATTGCGAAACTACATTACTCACTTTTTGTCTCAGGTCAATATTTAGGTCATGACAGGTAAAAAAATGTGATAGGGTGTAGAGGAGTTTATGGGGCCTATCGTCTGACTGAATTCAGTTAGTATAAACTGTATGGCGCCATTGGCTTCCTCTTTTTACGGAAAATTGAACCATGTATAATATGACTATACTACATGAAATCATAAAAGTAACGTGACCTAAAGCTGGGTCAAGGTCTTTATCTGATCTAGCATAATCAATATGCATATCAATCAACTTGCAATAACAATCCAAACGTAATGGTATCAAAATAAAAAAAACTTTTTCATCATTTCCTGCGAAATTATTGACCCAAGTCTACCTGTTTAACCCTCGCCCCGGTGGAAGGTGCTTAAACACCCCCTCGGGTGTTTTCCGGCGGCACGAAAAAACGGCGGCGCGAGGCGCCGCCGTACTTAGCACACTTTATCCTTGATTGATTCCGCAACTTTTCCCCAAATTTTAAGGTTGGGTCATCTCAGTTCAGGTCACCAGTGCAGGTGACCTCACCTCCAAAAATGTTTAAGCGGCATAAGTAAGAAATGGGTGAATTTATCGAATTAAAACTTATTCCATATAAGGGCCCACCGAGTGCTACAACATATATTCCGGGATTTTTCATATCGATGACCTAAGGTCAACTACGGACCATGACCTCGCTATTGTAAATACACGGGAAAACAGAAATTGGGCTGTATTTGTGTACTCAACAGCTGAGAAAACCTCAATATTCCCTAAATCGTAGTATCCTGGGACCCTTTCCAGGCTCCTGTTGCAACTTTTGACCTGTGACCTCTGAGAGGTCATCTGGGGCTATTTAAGCAGTTTTCAGACTTATGTCAATAACTGCATGAAATGATCCAGCTTTTATTTTGATGTCATTGCGTTCAGACTGCTATTGCGAGTCGATTGATTGCATATTGACTATGCTAGGTTAAAAAGTGACCCTGAGCTGAGGTCTGGTCATTTTTAAGTTTTGACCTAGTATGGCTCGTTCGATTTTCCGATTTGATTCATCATTCAATTTTCCGTGACGAGAGGAAGCGAATGGTGTCTCACTCAACTCTCCAGACGCCAGATACCAAAAACTCTACTCAAAATCCCACTTCCTTTGACCTGTCATGACCTCAAAATTGACCTGAGCCAAAAAGTGACAAATATAATTTCCTCATGAATTTGTATGAACTATCCAACAGCGTTCGCTTTTTTCGCTATCCCACGTAGAGGCCGAGTTCGAGGGGGTGTTCAAACACCCCCCTCCCACCAGGGCAAAGATGGCTCGTAGGCCCACTGGGGCGCGGTTTAAGCAATCCAAGATAACCTCTCAGAGATCACAGGTCCAAACTTGCACCATGAGCCTGTAGAGGGGCTTAAGCTACTACGATTTGGAGAATGTGAAGGTATTCAACTACATATCAACATAAATAAAACCATTTCCCTCAATTTTTGTTTTCCCATGCATTTCCAATGGAGAGGTCATGATCTGTATTTGATCCTAGGTCATCGATATGTAAAATCCCGGAATATGTTTTGCGCTAATTGATGGGGCTATTATGTGATATGAGTTTTAAGAAGACAGATTCACACCGTTCCTACTCATGAACTCTTAAACTTTTTGGAGTTGAGGTAACTTGACCTGCACTGTTGACCTGACCTGAGATGGTGCAAACGTAAAATGCTAGAAAATGTTAAAGAATTAATTACGGATAGGGTGCGCCAATTACGGCGGCGCTTCGCGCCGGCATTTTTATGCACAGTCGGAAAAATCTGAGGGAGGGTGTTCAGACCCCCTCCCTCCGGTGGAGGAGGGTGAAGACGACGCCAAAAAATTTTTGATTTGGCTGAATCCAGTCAGGTGCAAGGGATAATAATGGGAAAAGCCAAGTATGTCAACCAGACACCACCTGGCCTCTTTTTCGCACCCACTACGACGTGGGGCGTCAGTCCATCTCCCTTTCCCCTGTTAACTCAAGAGGCAAAGGTGATACGAAAAATAGAAATGGCGCTGGAAGCTCCTTGCCGTCTTGTTCTAAAGATATGAGCACAAACAAGCTCGAAACTATGACCTCCGGTGATCCCTGGTAGCGTCTTTACTGACGTGATCTCAAAATAACTAGACGATATCTGGGAAATTTTTATTTCGAAGAGCTTTTGAATGAGGAGGAAACTCGACCATGGCATGCTGTAGGAGTCGCGTTTTTCCCTTGCTTTGTCGTTCTTATCTAAGAAAAACAAAAATGACCCACATGGGCGTGGAAATCACGTTAAAACTCGTTCACCTGACCTGAACTGTTATCAATTTACAGTTATAGGTTGTCAGGCTGATAACCATAAATTGGTGTAAGTCGACTAGTCTCTCATTTAAATCGGCTCCGAATAACTCGCCAAAAATGAGGATGGAGCCCGGGAAGAGCACCAAGGCGATTAAAATAATGTAAATGGGCATATTTTTTCCTTTATATTCCCCGCTTAGCTTATCAATGGAATGGCCAGGGGTTGTGGGGTAAGTTTGAATTCAAATTGTTTATCAGGTTTAACATATATGCCTGTTCCATGGGTGTCTGTTCCTGTTGTGAATTATGCTGATAGTATTGTCACCATTGTGCTGCAAAATAAATAAATAAATATCTCTTTATTATATGGTAATCAGGACTTATGGACCAGAAAATGGTTAAAATGAAAATGATTAACATATTTGGCTACAATTCATGAACGCTAGGTCGCTAAAACTCCTTATGAAGAACAAGAAGGGAGCATGAAAAAGTGCCGTTTGGCTAATGGGGTCTCAATCACAAAAAATGGTAGATAAATGCATGAGGTAATGAGTCGAAACCTGCCACTACACTAAAAATGACTAAAACTATCGACTTGCAAGTACTGAATCCTCATATTTATTTGAAATGTTTCGAAATTAGGAGCAGATATTCTGCCTGAATCTTATTCCACTGTTTTCTTCTTGCTCATGTGTCCAGAGCGAAATACACACATTCAGGTCTTGCTTGTTTTCGCATTTTTCCAGGGACAAAGGAAGAAAATGGGTTCAAAGCAGCTTTGGGGGTTTACACGCACCGACTGTTGAGGCTATATAGTGTCGCCAACTCTCATGTTGCTGGGAGATGGGCACAAAGGGAACATTACATGAATCGAAAAAGAGCTATTGTTTTCTTTATTAGGCTCTTCGGTTTCCTACCTTGCCCTTGCTTGCCTGGTTATGTGCTCATAACGACCTTCCTCAAAGGTCACATTAGCCCTTGCCAAACGGGAAAGGCCTTCAGGTATTTCGAGCTAGAGGGGTACTGTTTGCCAGTTAGGAAAAATTCCAAAGGCTGGGGACCATTGGTAGGGGCTGCCAACCAACAATGGTCATCAGCTTATATTCAAATATATGCTGATTTGCACAAATCAGTATTCAGATAGAGGGATGTCTTCAATTCCAATTAAATGCTAGAGACGCTGTATTGGAGTGGTCAGCGTAGCTGGATTCCACCCAGCCGACCCGGGTTCAAGGCCCGGCGGTTTCCCCTGAACAAGGAGCAAGCTGGTTCCCGGGATATCTTTTCAACAGTAAAAAAGTTGGCGACACCATATGACACTGGCAGTTGGTGCATCGATAAGCCCAAAAATTATTTATTACGTATAATATCGTATAAAGTTAGTGATAAGGGGATGAGGTGGCTTAGTGGATAGCACCCTTGTCTTCTAAGCCACCGGTCCCGGGTTCAAGTCCCGGCGGAGCCTCTGAATAAGTCGATCTGATCCCCAAAATCCCTTCCAACAGGGTGAGAGTTTGGGACGCCGTATGACCCTGGCAGTTGGTGCGTCGTTAAACCCCAACAATTCTTAAAGTTAGTGATAAATGCTTATGTGCCTCTTTCCGGGCGACCAAAACCAATGCAGATACGTTAAGTTGAGATGGCAGCTAAGGATGCACGATAGTTAGGGGCCTCTGAGCCAGCTAGGCTTTCGAAAGATTGCACGAGCTTAAAACACCCTTTAGCCCAAGGGGCTCAATATTAGGCTGCGGGAGTTCTCAAAAATTTATCGAGGCTAAAGATTTAAACTCAATGAAATCCCAAAACAATATACTGATAATAATCTCTCGGGCTAAACCAGAATCAGACCAGCTTAACATTCGTTTCCAGTCCAATTTTAGTCTTGTTGGTAATATACCCTCTCAGGTCAAGGGAGCAGCGTAGGCTTCAGGGGCGTACGCAGACCCGAGTTTTGGGGGTAAACCCATGTCTGCCTGTCCTCCTGTGGGGAGGGGAAGGGGGGGGGGAGCGAAGATGTTTTGCTCTACATACCTATTGTAAACACCTTTTTCAGTGTTCGACAGATCTAGTATAAGCTACCTCTCCAAGTGCATGATCGCTCTCCGGGGGAGGGAGGGGGAAGCGAATATTTTTGTGCTCTACAGGCTTAGTGTACACACCTTTTTCAAAAATTTCTCCGGCGTTTGGGGGAAAGATAGTTTGGCCCCCTCCAGCGCTTTGGGGGGCCATGACCGGAATGCCTCCCTGCGGCCGCCAAAGGTAGGCTTTGGTTACAAGGTCCCCGGGTAATATTCTGGTTTCGCCTAACCAGAATATGTAAACAATATTTATCCTAAAATATTTTCATTTCAGCGACACATCGAACAATTTTAACATCAATAATAGCTGGAACCAATGTCGTGCTAAATTTCGAAGAGTAGTAGCTCTCGAGTTGGTGGATTTCATCAGAGAAACATTCACTATTCACTGCCATTTTACCCTCGGTGGTCGCACGTGGCAACGAGACCCCTCAAACAGCACCCAGTTCTAATGGAGGACCCAAGCGGAGGGGGACAATACGTATTTTCTCCCCGAACGAAAAAGCTCGGAGCAAAACCATAATGTTATCCCCCTCCCCCAAGCTGTCGACCTTTTCCCCGGCTCCTTTAAAGTTCATAAGCAAGGTGTTGGTGCTTTAACTGAAGAAATCATTTTCAAACAGAACCAGTCAACTTCAGTGTGAATATTGGAGCCTGCTCCTCTTGATATTTAAAATCGTATTTGGATGAATGATCCTTGGATATCGAAAGCAAGCATTTTGTAGCCACATATTTCACCCAGTGACGCCTGTTTGTTTTGCTTTTCGACTTATATTTACTCCCCACTCCCCGCCTCCCCAACCTGCCGGCTAGTTAGATTGTTGCAAAAGCTTTCACTGCGCGACGTTTTTTCTTGCGTTTCGATTTTTGTTTGTCCCACCAAAACTACCGCCTAGATCCATCACTGACCAATTTTACCGCTAATGATACTCTCAACAACGATCACTATCACCGCTAAAGCTGCTACATAGGCTTTTATACCTTTGTAATACTGCTACAAATTATCTAATATTTTCAGCATAAAATATGATCATATCCTTCCGACAAGTGAGGGTGCTGCCAAAAGGCCGCAAGAAACCTAGCGCTGATTCCCTGGCTCAACTCCCCCGGGTTCAACTCCTTGGGTTCATGTCCAGGCAGATTCTCTGAATAGGTATGATGATCAAATGCACCAAATCTCTCCTTACAGGGTGAGAGTTGGTAACGCCATATAACTTTGAGAGCTGGAGCGTCGTCTAACCCCAACAATTTTTGTTAGAGACTATCGCAAACGCTATGCCAAGCTTGCACCGTGTGATGTCAGTCTAGAGGCCAGTTCATGGAAACTCCATCCTCCCCAGTTAAAGCAATGGCTGCCGTTCGTTGAGAGGAGACGACTGCGTGATTTTAGTCAAGCGAGGGCACAGTTTTATGCTCCCGAGAAATAGGCTCTACAAAGGTTCTCAAGCTGGAAATTTAAAAATTCTCTGTGGACGGAATTAAGCTCATTTAGTTGGAAGCAGTTGTCCCATAATAAATAATCGCCGCCACCGACGAAACAGTGATAGAGCCAGTGAACCGTCACACTTGACAAGAAAATTTCCCATCTAAAAACAAAACCTCGTCAGGTTCAGGCTTCTTGAGACCTTCGCAAAATGCTGCCCACACAATGCCCGATTTTCCTATTGTTTCTTAAATCGCGATGTTTAATGAAAATTGGGGGCCTGCCCCCACCATAGGGGATCCAGGATCACCGATGGGGGTCACCTTGCCGGGGGGTGGGACGTCATCCGTACAAATTGGGTGCCACTTTTGGCCGGTAAAAGCTTTCAGGTGGGTGCCAAATCCTATGGCGGGGTGCCGATTTTCGCATCCTGGGGGAGGGGTGGAAGTGACATTTCAGGAAGTGCCATCGACCGTTTAGGAGGAATGCTGTGATCATTTTAGGGACGCCGAGGGTCAATGAGGGGGACCTGCATTCCTTTACCCTTGGATCCACCTATGGCTCCAACTGTCCCCTCTTCTGACGAGTATCTGAAAATATTATTTTAATGAAACCTCCAAACAAAGTTGTATCACTGTATCAGCCGTTTTACCAGAATCCTGTCTAAATAAACATGCAGGTGAGGGGAGCCCGGCAGCCAATGACAGCTTACATGTTTCTGCAACCCAAGCACAAGGGCGGATATAGGAGGGAAAATTCGTGTGCTTCCCCGCAGCAAAATATATTCCGATGGTTTGCCCCATCTGTGCCCATCTTATTGGATATTGCTTCCCCCTCAAAAAGCAACTCGTGGTTCTGCCACTGCATTGCGTGGTTCTGCCACTGACCGGGGCCCCAGGTCAGTGACGCCAGTTGTCCAGCACACAGCAACACAGTGGGAGCAATTGCAATACGAGTGCCCCTCAGACACGACAAGATTTATGAGAGGGATGAATGAGCTGGCACAATGCCAACCGCCCATTCATCTGTGAGGTCACGTGGTCCAGGTATGGGCGAGAGGGTCAGGGATTATCAGAGGCGGTGGCAAGTCAGCCGAAGACTACCCCGTCAGAAAGCAGCAAAATCAGTAATTGTGTAATATTTTCTCACCCAGATGTCAGATTAGTAAATAATGGTGACCACTGGAAAGCTCTTGAAAAAATACACATGATGCACCCGTTTCTAAACCTATAGGCACCATAGGATGCAAGATATCCACCCTAAACCGGTCGAGCCTAGTTATGGCAATTTCAATTGCGGGGGACTGTACATCGTGTGGCACAATGAATTTGGCGCGCAACGCCTGATGACAACAAACTCATTGCGCATGCGCGGACCGGCCAAATCACTAAAACACGTTTAGGGGGACCTAAGTGGCATTTTTTAAGTATACGTGGACCAGCTGAGAATCTGCTGCAGAGCGTAGCACACCATGAAGTTGCTGGGCGCCCATGCCGACAAGGAATAAACAGCGCATGCGCAAGCAAGGTGGTTTTGATTTCAGTTACAAAATTCCAGCTTAGGGGGACATCACTTGGTATCTTTTAGGGCATAGGTGGACCAACTTGGAATTTTCCCTCAGCACAGGTGGACCTTCACGTTAGCTGACCACGCAGCAGCTGACTGCATTCCTATGGTGTTGCCATCTGTGTCAAAACTTGGTACTACAAACCGTAAAAAAATTCTTAGCGGTTTCTAAGATCGTTTAGGTGGACCAATTTTTCGGGTCCACCGATGCTAGGACTCCGGCTCCCGATCTTTTGTCCCCAGAAACGGCAAGAGACGAATTTAGTTTAGGTGGACCTGGGAGGTCCACCGATGCTGACAGGTTCACCGAACGCCAGAAAAGATACTCAAATTGTCCACCGATGCCGAGTTTAGGAAACCAGCAGAGGCAGAAGCACCGGCATCGCGGCGCGGGTCGCAGCGCCGGCGCGGCCCTTATCCCTCGCCCCACCGGGGGGGGCCATCGATGGCCCCCCTAAGGTTTTTCCGGGATAGCAGAAAAACGACGAGGCGCAGCACCACGGTTGAGAGCTCTACCTCTCACTGCATCATTTTCCCATCATCCCTGAAATTTTTTACCCCGGGTCACCCAAGGTCAGGTCACCAGACGAGGTCAACCAAGGTCACCTCACTTCACTTTAGAGCTCTGTAAGAGCTACATTTCAAAGTCGATCGATTTGAAACTTCCTACACTTCATGACCCTCCAGGGTCTACAAGGTGTATATCCGGGATTTTTGATTTCGTGCCCTGAGGTCAGGTCACGAGGCGACCTCTCCCATTGGAAAAGCATGGGGAAAAGCTATTTCATGATATAAAAGCCACAAAAATGATTGCAAATACTCAGACTGCTCAGAACAACGTTTTTGGACACCCTTCAACGGATCCCAGGGGTCATATTTGCCCTTTGACTTTTCCAAGGTCATCCAAGGTCACCAGAGGTCAAAAACAGTATTTTGACAATAACTTTGACCTAATTGAGCTAGAGCGATGAAACAAACACCATCGTGTTTGTCTTGTCACTGGCTTTCATTTGATATACGGCAAGGTCACTTTTTGACATTTCGTGACCTCAGGTCATATTAGGTCACGACGTGACCTCTGGCGGTCAAACCACTGGCGGGAGGTCTTTACGTTCCACATAGCGGAAAAAGTACTGGCAATTTGCTATCAAATGTACTTTACCAGGTCTCAATAGCTCTAATGGCATAAGAGTTATGCCCAGTTTGCTTAATCATTGCATATTTGAGTGAAAATAGCCGATCTTGACCTAATTTGACCTCTGGAGGTCAAACCATTGACCTGAGCACTAAAACATGCGAAGTAATTTCTTACTGAATTCACGCGAGCTTTCTATTGCACTTTGCAGATTTGCGCTAACGCCCATATTTTCGGAGTTAGAGGGGGGCCATCGATGGCCCCCTCGGTGGGGCGAAGGTGGCGCCGGACCCCCGGTGGGGCGCGGGTTATACCTACCCCGGGGGCGGGGCGCGGCAGACGCTGCGGCGCGCCGCAACCCAGCCTTCAAACAATACGCGGCGGTCAGATCTGGCAGATGGCGCTGCTCTGTGCAGGGGTGCGAGGCTGCAGGGTAGCCAGCCAGACACGCCCGCTGCGGGCACCATCTAGCGCTGTTCGCGTTCATCTAGTGCTTGATGGAGATGTATCGAAGTGCTTGAGATTCGGCAGCGGCGTGCAGCATTCATGTCCTGCATGGATGGTATCAGCTCCAATTTATATACACAGAGCTGTATCAGTATGCAGTGTTTTCTTCCCTCTTCCGTGTTCATTTTACGAAGTCGGCGAACTGACCCCGAGGTTTATGAGGGTGTGGACGAAAAACTGCCACTGACAGCGCCAGACACCATTCAAGTATGGTGATATACAATTGACGTATGGTTACACCTAACGCCCGTTATTAAAATCAGTCATACTTCAAATCGGTCGGTGCCCTAATAATCGAAAAGTTGTGTCTCACAGTCTCAATCGAATCAAAATCGTAACTTCAACGGCTAATCATCTATTTGAGTATTATTCACCAATCTATGCGCCACTTTTAACCCCTGAAGTGCGTTTCTGTTTCATTGAAACTACTTAACTTTGAGAGGCTATCCTAAGCCAGTTTCAGAAAAGCGTCATTTTCAAAATGCAAAATGTCGAATTGATCATAGCATACCGTTTTGAATAGTGAACCCGGTCATGTTTAAATCATTCCAAGGGGTGCGCGATATTAAAGTCAGCTTTAATACATGGGGATACCAGCAGTGCAGGTTCTGCTATGCAGCTCTTAACACCAGCACAGGAATATAATTTTTTAAAAATCAACTTTTGGGCCTGCATTATTTCTGGGTTGCACCGTCGCGAGTATGTCTCCTCTTCCATGGAGGAGCTGGGATGGATGAGGATTGATGGAATGCTAAAGAAGCATGATGCAGTCATGGTGAGGAGGTTGTTATGCACATCACGTTCCACCCATGGTAGGAGAGTGCATAATGCGTGGCCCCGATCAGCGTCAAGGACCTGGCGCGGAGCAGCAGCGGGCATGCCCCAGCTGCCCAGGGTGAAGACAGCGGCGGCAAAACGTAGTTTTCGCTTCGGGCCAGTCAGTTCCTGGAACAGAAGAATGGGTGCAGGCGGACTTACACTGAGGAACGATAAAGAATATGTGCAATTTTAAGCTCTTTATATGTTTTAAGACTCTTAATGTGTTGGAATGTTTCTTTTTAACTGTGTAGTGCTCTTTCCCACCTTGTAATTGACGCAATGGCTGAAAGTTCACGTTATGGAAACCTCAATAAAGTACTACGACTATAATAATGATTATGATCACGACTATGACTAGGCAACCAAGGTAAATCTAGCATTTTTCAAGCAGTTGCTGTTCAACGTCATGGTTTAACAAAGTCCGATTTATGCATGCCAGGAACACGAAGCCATTAACTTCAAACGAAAGCAGAGCCAGTAACTCCAGATGCAGAGGCATACTCAAGGACACAGTTCCTAAAGAGGGCCTCATGATTATCAGATACCGAGATCTGAACTGGGGGGCCAGTGATGATTTTCAACTGGATTTGGCTGGCTTCAACTGGACCAACAGAATGGCAATGCTGCGAATGGAGAAGTGATCGGATCAGTTTTTGGCAATCTCTTGGGCTTACGAAGGCACTCGACTGCATCACCAAAGTTTTTACAAAATATAACGCTTGAAGTTCTGACGGGGAAGAGTCAGTTGAGGGGCAAGTTTTATATGTCGGGCAGACATGTTTATTCCTCATGGTCTCTCTGCTCGTTCTCCCCAAGGTAAATGATTTATTCGAGACATGTTTCATTCGATCTATCTCGTCAAAACGGTTAAAAAATAGTACTATTTTACCTAGTTATTGAAGATTTTTAAAAACTGGGGGACACAATTTGAACAACTCTAAAGTTAGGGTTCTGGAAATAAAAGACCTCGGAACGTATCCAAATTTTGTGACAATTTCTAGTAGGATTTTCGGATTCAGCATGCTCCAGCACATTAGCAACATTACTGGGCGGAGACGATTCTCGAAAATTTTATATTTTCGCTCTGACTGGTAGGTATGCGCAGTGATGACGAGTGAAGCACACAGGGCAGGATTACTTAAGACTGTGCTCACCTCAGCGAACCAAATTTAAGCTCAATCCGCCAATGCGCTTTTAAAGATTCAGAAACTCCTCCATTGATTGCCAGACCTCAACAATTGTGGTGACACGTATGTACGTGGCTCGGAATTCTGGTCGAGGACACTTTTTGGTTGCCAAAAGCCAGACCTTTTCCGACCTCCGCAAATAGGCCCGCAAGCGCATGGAAGGCAGAGTATCACGTTTCCCGCTGTGCAAAGTGCTTAGTAGCTGTATAGTTCCTATCCATACATCCTGACGTAGACGTGACGGCAGAACAGGGTCTCAAGTCCTGAGGCACAGTCATGCGCCAGCGGCAGTGACCCCTCTCCCCCCACCGCTGCTACCGTGGGTTGCCGCCCAGGGACGGCGGATTCCATTTTCGGAGGGGGTGTGCAAGATTTTCGGGAGGGGGCGCTTTTGCTATTCGAAGGCCCCTATCCTATCCAGGGGGGGCGCCTTTGTTCTGTGGGAATGACGGGAATGCTATCTAGGAGGCGTCTATGCTATCCAGGGAGGCCTTTGCTCTGTGGGGGAGGGGGCGCCTTTTTACAGTACAGGAGGCGCCTCTGCTGTCCAGGTGGTGCCTTTGCTGTCCAAGGGCGCCTATGCTATGCAGAGGGGTTACCTTGTCTCCCCTGGGGGGGCGCCCATTTGCTTTCCATGGGGCGGGTTTGATGTCAGGGAACGCCATTCATATTTGAAAGTGTACCTATTTTATTTTACACAGAGGGTACTACCTCTTCAGGTAGGCGGTGTTTAGGTCCGATTTTCTCTTGACCGGCCGGGGACGCCGCCCAAATCCGGGGGGAGGTGCCTCCCCGACCAAGTTAAAACCGGCTGTGCACAAATACACTTTTGCACACGCCCATGTTTTCGGCGTGTGCACCTGCACGCCCTGCCCCTGGAATGCGCCGCCCCGGTTCCCGCCGCGCGCCGTCTCATCAGAAGAGTCACGCCCGCCCGGGGCTTGCATTGAGCAGCGTGCAGGCTGGGGCCGGGCAGGAGCGGCACGCCCTCGGGGCGGGGAGTGGCCGCCACGGTGACTGCCCTGCCGTCGCCGCCGGCCGCGGCAGAGCTGCCAGATCCTACCACTGCTCATCGAGTCAGGCATTCAGTTCAGTTTAGTTACTTGTTTGTTTTCAAAAGAGTTGGAAAGAGAGCCACCGGGCACGCATAATTTTTTCAGCTTTGGCTGTGCCTATTGCCCAAGATCGGACTTTAATGTGGGGAGTGCGTTGGGGCTTTAAAACGATTCACTCTGGCAATTACGACAGGGAAGCAGCGTGTCATGGCAAAGTCGACGGAACGAGAGTTTGAAAAAATGCATCGACACATTCTGAACTTTTTTCCCTATTTTCGGAGTCAGCTTCATTATCATGCTCTCGAATGATTATCATTATTTTCAAGCAAGGTTTCCTACAAAGAACTCGCAGTCCCAGAAACTTGAGCGAAATCAAAGATGCAGCTTGGTTTATATTACGTTCAGAATATAAGAATGGCTCATATTTATTTGATTGATAATATAACGATATATTCGTTCGATGGTAAATATTCAGAATGATTTACATTCCTTTCAGAATATACAGTGATAGCACAATCAGAAAATAGGGAACTAGCAACCAACTTATAGGCCTAAAACTCTTGTACTACGTCCGATGCGTCGACGTTTCGGCGGCGAATCCCTGCCGACCGGCTTACGTAAGGGATCTTCGGCAGCTGCGGTGCGCAACTACGATCTTCGGCAGCTGCAGTACGCAACTACAATCTTCGGCAGCTGCAGTATGCAACTACGGTCTTCGGCAGCTGCAGTACGCAACTACAATCTTCGGCAGCTGCAGT
The DNA here is from genome assembly GCA_034440635.1 of Lepas anatifera. NCBI lineage: Eukaryota > Metazoa > Arthropoda > Thecostraca > Lepadidae > Lepas > Lepas anatifera. The sequence continues at coordinate 106,577 of JAOTON010000139.1, forward strand.
ATGCAACTACGGTCTTCGGCAGCTGCAGTACGCAACTACAATCTTCGGCAGCTGCAGTACGCAACTACGATCTTCGGCAGCTGCAGTATGCAACTACGGTCTTCGGCAGCTGCAGTATGCAACTACGGTCTTCGGCAGCTGCAGTATGTAACTATGATCTTCGGCAGCTGCGGTGCGCAACTACGATCTTCGGCAGCTGCAGTACGCAACTACGATCTTCGGCAGCTGCAGTACGCAACTACGATCTTCGGCAGCTGCAGTATGCAACTACGGTCTTCGGCAGCTGCGGCCTTCTGCAACTGCAGTACGCACACATCGAAATACTACAAGTCTCGCGTGCCTCGGAACATTTTTCCCAGCGCGTTATCCCTGCAAATAATTGCAGCCGTGGGAAATCATTGCAATGCTTCACCGACCGATGCATTTGCCGGTAAAGCACCACTGCACTGACGTGTCCTGGCTGTGCACCATCGAATATGAACGCCACCTTGACAAAACGTGGTTCCTATTGTCATCCAGCCTTTTAGATGACCAGAAACTACAACTGTAAAAAGAACATAACACCATCGCCGGTGAGACAGTATTGATTTCTAACTCAGGCTGGTTTCAATAAAAAACAATTACGATTTGGTAAGTAGCCTACCTTTTTAAACTCGTACTGGAGAGGGATCTGGCACTAACCCGCACTGGAGAGGGTTGGTAGGCCCCCTGAGATCTAAAAAGCTAAGAGACGTAGAAAAATATCCGTTTGGGGTTGTGTGGGGTTTCTATATATCTACATTACAGCCAAATTTGATTGACCTAGATTTTCAAGACAAACTAGGTCATAAATGACACGTCTTGACCATGCCAGGGGCCTATTGGGAAATGCTGTACCTAAATATGCATGGAAAAAGTCGGGAATATACTAAAAGTGGACCAAGGTGATAAAGGGAAGGTCTGAAATAATATTTCCAGAAATTTTTGGGTCGAGGTCATTCAAGGTCATTAACCTATGGCGTCACAATATGGTATGTTCTTTATAAGGCATTTACACAATAACTAGCACCATATCTGCAACGTGTAGACTTTTATTGTCTCCGGATCAGTTCAGGATTTATACAGCTTCAGATCCACGTATAGGTACGCTTAGCTCAGCGTCTCTCCACGATGCTATATCATCATTCTCATAATCCACGAGTCCACACACACAGCAGTTGCCAGCTAAACATGATAATAGCCTGAGCTGCAAGATCACGAAACACTCTGCCAAATACCCTTTGAAATCCCTAACCAATAGTCATATCTCCTTCCATCCACACACTGAGCACACCTGGCACACCCGGCAGAGCTTCAGATGCAGTCATCACATCACATCTTTCCTCCTGCAAAAATGTCATCACATCTCAATATCAACCGTTGGGGCGGAACTTGAGGATTGACCTTTAAACTTGACCTTACCTTTTGGTTCTTACCTTGTCTAAGTGGTCGGGAAGTTGTTTTGCCTAAAGGAAATATACCACTTTGTAGAGATTCTATACGAGGTTCCTATTAGAGGGGTGGAACAAATAGGCGATATTTGGGCAAAACAAGTCTGACAATCAGGAAACCACATATTGTTTCAACCCCAATCGCTCAAAACAAAAATATCGCCTCTTGTCTTACTACGCTGCACTGGGTTGACCTAAGCATCTCGTGTATCACGAATCTGGCGGCTTGCGGCGGCTTGCGATGTGAGGCTGTGTGCCCATGCCATTTTTAACATTTATTACGTGGCATGCGCTGCCAGATGGAAGAAGACTCTTTCATGGCTTAAAATAAGGTTGTAAGCCCCCCTCCCCCTACTTTGAACCTTAAAGCGTAGGGAACTTTTATACAGAAAGCTTAGGGTGAAATGAAATATGCCAAAAGTGGTTTCTCGACACGCTCTGCAAAAGTGATATATCAGTTCAAAACCCACTATTCAAGTGGAACACTCCTGACGCAGATTCCGAACGCGACAACTCATTAAAATATTTTGATTGTCCCTTTTTATTCAACATCCAAAAGGCGAAACCAAGGCGTTGTCGAAAAATTATATGTAACGCTCCTCAAAACACTATGGATCGCCTTTCAGGCACCAAACACATACTACTACAAACATACATGTTGGAAGTGTAGCTAGTACATATTTTGAGGCAGCAGCGGTACGGCAGGGTCCGTTTTTAACACATACACGCACATCGCGGACGCAAGGAGCCGTATTGGCTTACGAGCATACTTCAGCCCGAAAACGGCGAAATACACCACCAAAGTCAGCAGATTCTCGATGCGTGTCCCTGGAAGACCAGGAGTGGATGGTTTTCGATTTTCAGGGTTCCTGCGCGGTTGCAACAGCCCTCTGTTGTTACCGTTATTAGCTATACCCTTAGCTTGTTTTACGTTTTTGTGCTCTATATACTCTGTGAACCTGTTGTATTTGCAGCAAGCCTAAACGGTGTGCGAACTGGATTCTCATCTCACCTCAGGACACATCGTCGCTGGATCCTCGTTTCCTGATACTCCGATTACTAGCTCAGTTTATTCTCTCCTAACACAGAAAGAACTGTGCCTCATATGTGTGTGCCTTACCTTATGTGTGCCCCTCCCGTACCAGCCACAGCATGCAAATAAAAAGGGTCCTCACCTTGCCTGAAACCTTATCTCAGACACATTGTCGCTGCGTCGAGTGAGCCGTCCGGTATCTGGCTCGCTCTGTCCCGCTCCGACCCCCGTCGCTGTTCGTCGCCCGCCGCACTCGGCATCAGTCGGTCCCGTCTGCGCTCGAATTCGCCCGTCACGCACGCGTATACTAGCGATACCGCCCGTATTTATTACCCTTCCATCACTACACCGACGCCGATCCACTTCGTCGACTCGAACTCGTACTCGTATCGAACTCGAACTCGCAGTCCCGCGTGCGTGCGCGTCCGTGCTGGTCCGTTCGCGTCCCCCTCCGCACTCCATCGCTCCTTAACCCCGGTGCCATCCTCCTCTACATATCAGTTCTCTCCTTTTGTTGTAGCGTGCATATCTTTGTGTTTGAATGTATGAATGTATGAATACATGTTATGGATCTGAATGTCGTCACTTGGGCTAGCGCTGGGGACTTGGCACTGGGCACGGTGCCTCACAGGTGAGTAGTAGGTGGCCCAGTGCGGTATCTGCCGAAACATTAAGTTTTGGCCAAAGAGACACATCATTGGTTTATACACAAAATACAGAAACGCAAAAAATTGGTAGAGAACATGCTAAGAGCAAACCTTTACGAAAGATACGCACCACACCGCCAACCTTTAGCTAGTAACCAACGAAACTAGTAAAACAGCGAAAAACCGCGCTGATGCCACAGTGGAAAGCAGGATAGGCAATGGTAATATTTGCACATCCACTTTCATATGACATACTTACGGAATTGTCCGTTTGAGCTTGTAGCTTGTTAATTTGTAACTAAGAAAATTACTACTTTAAAAACACAATTATGGAGATCAGCACTGACCACGCAGCACTACTGTCGTAACTGATCCTTTTGATTTCTAGCTGAGCCGACACGGGCTCGCGCGCCCAATTTACCTGCCAGCGAGTGCGTGCGCAGCTCAGCTAATACGCACATGAATAAGTGAACCCGTCGCAGCTAAACATACATCTGCACGAGAGATTAGATCAAACCTGCAGCTGGCGTAAGCGTATTATCCGTACGTGCACAGCTCAGCCCGACGTGCATGAGTAAATGTACTTGTTGAAGCTAAAAATACATCTGCTTGAGAGGCTAGGCGAAACATGCAGATGGTGTTGGCGTGTTACCCTTAATGAATGTGTTTGAAAGAATGTAGTAAATGTAACAAATGTAACCTTTGAAAATCATCGATGGGCGTGCTTTTGTGTAGACTTACAATATATTTATGTGTTAACACATGTGCGGTATTTTTGTGACTGAATACACTCAATAATGTGAGTATACCAGTGCATGATGCAGTCGGAGGTATACCACGGATTGAAGCGACTCTCGAAACCAGATGAGCCTCGCCGAGAGCGGGCAGAGCGTGCTGAGCGCCTGCAGTCGCCCGTAATCGCTCCAGATCATGTTCAGAGTGGCGGAGAGCGTAGCTATCAGAAAGGGGGAGCCAGGGGGGCCTGACCCCCACTTTTTTTGGCCAAAAATTTCCTGATCTCAGTCCAAATGGGGAGAAAACCTGACATTTTCATAACTAGCCGTTGCGGGAAGGCGACCGAGGAGCCCAAATTTGAACAGTTTTTGGTCCTATCGTGGAATTTTTTTAGCATCAGGTTTAAGTTTGGCTGGCCCCCTCACTTTTCGGTGGCGATGCTTATGGTGAAGAGCACTGCGGGTAATTGACCGCGTCGAAAGAGCCAGGTTCTGCATTATTTCTATAGCCGTGGCTAGACTGGCCAGTGCCACGGGGAGGGGTCCTCAGCAGCGGCGTGCTTGTCATTTCACCAGACGACGGCCACTGGACGTGACCTCGCTGATGGTATCGGACAGTAACGGTGCTCAGTGGCCACGCGTGCGGCAGGCACAGGACGCTAAAAATGCTCCCGCAGCCGCCAGAGCTTCTGGTGAAGAAACTGGTACGGTTTTTACGAATATGGAAACGTGTTATAATAAGTTTATGACATACATGTTTTATGTTTTGCCGTTCATGTCAAAAGTCTAGAATATATCGATATTTTCCATATCTATATGATTTTTTCAGGACTACTCAAAAGAGATTTGCTTTGAACCCTGTCTGAAAGTTGCAGCAAATTCAAGCATTCGAATCATTGTGGTGGTTTTAATGGGGTGCCTCAGAAAACAAAACTTTGCATTAATTAAGATAAAGAACCAAAACGCCTACGCGGATTCAAGTATTAGAAAACCCGTTTTCCCTTCAAAGTTTCAAACTGACTTTTGCATCGTTGCATCGTCATCGTTATTGAAGTTTTCGACACTGATTCGTCATTACAGAAGCCGTTGTCGATTGGAGATTTTCGAGTTATCCTTATTAAAACAGAGATGAAATTATTCCGGTGACCACCCCTTGGTTTCAACGCCAGTACCCTTGATACGGACCTTGCTGTAAGTAGGAGCCGCTTCAGGGCGGTAACAAACGATTGTGACCGAAAAATATAATTTGTGACTCCAAACCGTGCCTCGGATTTCTGGTATCAGAGCAAACTTCCGCTCCTTGACATGCCACACAGTTCACCCTGTGGATACCTCGCCTCCTTCGGACGGTATCGCTGATTCGCGTACTGGCTTTCACTGCGACGCAGGCAAATCGGTCTTAATCCTCTAATGGCCGCCATATCACCTCAGTTGCTCGGTGAGCCCTAACACCTCAAATATCATTATACTGGCCTACGTCTTGTACTCAACCAGGGAAGCCACATCTGCCTGCGCAGATGATCCTCACCCGGCCACCACGCCGAGCTTACGTAAGGCCCAGTTCCTCGAATTATAGCGACGGGTGCCGCGTAAATGATCGCGCCCGAGCGGACGCAGGGAAAATCAGTTCCTGTCCCCCCGAGGCGATATCCTTCCAACACGCGGCACTGGCCCATTATCCAGTACGCAGGGCTACGATACGCCCAGACTTGATGATACACCATTTCAAGGCCGGGGCGTCACTGGCTTACAAATGGGAGAAGTGAGACTTACATATTTCTCGCTGACATGTTAGCGTCGGTTTTTCGCAAGATGTCCTTACCGCGAATAATTCCCATGTCAATCATATGTGTGACTTGAACGTGAATCGGCGGTTCCATCCCCCTTATTTTAAAGCGCAAACCCATGATGCAATAAATTCGACGGGCCTGTAAACACTGTCTGCTTCTGCTTTCATCATCATCATCATTATCATCATCAAATCTGTATTTCATTGTATACACATAAAGACAGATGGGGATAGAAGCAAAGTAAGAGAAACAGCACAAATAGTAAAAAATAGCAAGTAATACGGTGCAAAAGAATAGGCAAACACTTCATACGCACAACGGAACAAAACTAAAGTAAGAAGGCGAGCATACTCGTCAGATGAGAGTTAATAATGATGCAAGTCGGTGGAAAAAAACTTAAAACGAACAAAACAGAGAAACAAGCAATGAAACAAACG
>JAOTON010000140.1:0-83367 GCA_034440635.1 Lepas anatifera
TGCAGCAGTTGGCGGGTTGGACGCTGTTCCAGACGGAGCTCTCCTTCCACCTGCAGCAGCTGACGGGTTGGACACTGTTTTTAGACGGAGCTCTCCTTCCACCTGCAGCAGCTGACGGGTTGGACGCTGTTTCAGACGGAGCTCTCCTTCCACCTGCAGCAGTTGACGGGTTGGACGCTGTTTCAGACGGAGCTCTCCTTCCACCTGCAGCAGCTGACGGGTTGGACGCTGTTATAGACGGAGCTCTCCTTCCACCTGCAGCAGTTGACGGGTTGGACGCTGTTTCAGACGGAACCCTCCTTCCACCTGCAGCAGTTGACGGGTTGGACGCTGTTTCAGACGGAGCTCTCCTTCCACCTGCAGCAGCTGACGGAGCGGGCCAAGTTCGCCGCTGACTACATCCACCGGCTGAAGGGGCTCTCCGATGTCGTCGCGGTGAGTGCTCGTCGCCGCTTGCCTGCTTTAGCACAGGTTCCATGGGGAAGTTTGTGGAAATAAAGAGCCGTACATTCTGTGCGGCAATAACACTCTCAATGGAACCGTGACGACTTGCAGGCTCACGGGTCATCCCAATGAAACGGCTGGTCATTAAGAGAATGGGTCTCCCGCGAGCTCAGTGACCACGACCGGAACAGTTACATAATTGCGAATGTGTTTCATGTAACGCGATCCATTAGCACTATATTCATCAGTGTGTAGCGTATGGAGTAGAGTTTCAATGATTCCTTGGGATCAATTGCACAACGTGCAGTATAAAAACCGCAGCGCCACAGTCCGGTCATCTACTACACAAAAACCCTCCAAACACTTGTTTTCACATGCAATTTCATTGCTTCTTCACAGAAAGTTCCTAGCGGTGCACTGATCTTCCCATGATCTGCAGCAATTCTATATCTTTCTGTGAACATCCGTCACAACAACGGCAGGGCTTCATCATATGGAGAATAAGCCCCTCCATCCTTGCGAAGGGGAGGACTGGCAAAGGTGAAGAGATGTTTGGGATGGACACTCCCGTAGGACTGCCTGGTCGGTGTCGCCGCACGTTTGGAAAATCGAAAGGCAAGTGTAATGCCATATGGGTCGTAATCAGCAAAAAAGTGCGGGGCCAGTTAATCTTCAACCTGCTTCTGACCAGCAACGTCTCCCAGAATTAAAACTAATCGGATTTGGGCTCACAGCTGCCTTGAATATTAGCTGGTAACGTAATTGTCCTACCTGTACCCAATTTTGCTGAAATCCGGTAATTTTATGAAAACAAGTGGGGCACGGCCCCATTCCTCTGGGTCGCTTATAGGCAGGCCATTTTTTAACATGTTAACTTTTTTAACATGTTAACAGACTGGCCTAGTGGCCCCCAGAAATGGGGTCATCAGACTAGCTCAATGGGCCCCAGATAGGCTCATAGGGCCTTAAGCCAACTCAAGTAGCTCCAGGACAATTTAAGGCGCCAAATCACCTCAGGGGGTCTCAGGCCAACTTAAGGGGCTCTCACTAGCTCAGCGCGCAGACCAGCTCAGGGTACCCCCTGGACCCCGATCCACTTTTTGGGCCCAGATCAGCTCTTGGGCCCGAGATCAGTTCAAGAGGCCCCAAGTCAGGTCAGGGGTTAGATCAAGTGGGGGCACTATAGCAGCTCAGTAGCCCTTTATCAGCTTAGGAATCATTCACCAGCTTGGGGGGCCCAGTCAGCTCAGGAGCCTCAGGGCTGCTCAGGGGACACCAGATCGGCCCATAGGGCGCCAGATCAGCTTGGGGGACAACGGATCAGCTCACTGGTCCCTGACCAGACCGGGGACAGATCAGCTCAGGGGTACCAGACCAACTCAGGAGGCACTCAATCAGCTCAGGAGCCCCATCTCAGCTCAGGGATCCTCATCAGCCTCCGGAGGGCCTAGCTTAGGGGCCCCAGAGCTGCCCAGGAAATCACACAATCAACCCAGGAGGCCCAGATCTGCTTAAAAGGCACCAGCGTAGCTCAGGGGCACCATACTATCTCAGAGGGCATCATATGGGCTCAGGAGACACAATGGTAGCTCCGTAGGCACCAGATCGACTCAGGGGACATTAGTTCAGCTCAGGGGCAACATATCAATCAGCTCGGGGGCCAGATCAGCTCCAAGCCCCCAGATCAGAGCAGGGGCCTAGATCAGCTCAGGGAGCACCATTTCAGCTTAGGGGACACAAGATCGGCTCAGGGGACACAAGATCGACTCAGGGCGCACCAGACCAGCTCAGAGGATGCCAGATCATCTAAGGAGACATCAATAGTCAGCTCAGGGGGCACCTGATCAGCTCAAGATGCACCATATTTGCTCAGAGGACAGTAGATCAACTCCGGGAGGTATGAGATCAGCTCAGGGGGCCCGGATATGCTCAGGGGGCACTAAAACAGCTAATAGGGTACCAGACAAGCTCGAAGGCATTATACCAACTCGGAGAGCATTATATAGGTTCAGAGGACACAGTGATTTGCTCAGGGTGGCACCAAATTGACTCAAAGGGCACCAAATCAGCTCAGAGGGCACGTGATCGGGTCAAGGCGTCAATACCAGCTCGGGGGCACCAGGTAAGCTCAAGGGCACCAGGTAAGCTCAAGGGGCACCAGACTAGCTTCGCTTGTGCGATTATTGGCGACGATGAGACATTATATGGACACGGATTGGGTGTCCATACTCTTCCGGGGTGCTTGGAAACGCGACAGAATGACCTAGCTGACCAAAAAGGCACTAAATTGTCAAATAATAGTTCTAATCGCTACATGCGGTTTAGTTGCATCTAGGTTCAACGGCATAAGATACTATATTTTGAGCGGCACAGCCAGAACGGGGTATACCACCTGGCGATCAAAGGGCACTCCAGCACCGATGGGGGAGCACGTGCCCCCTGGTTGCGCCCCTGTGTAATGACCATGGCGGGAGTGGTCGCATATAAACTTGTTCAGCCATAATTCAGAAACTATGGCTTACACAGAAAAACAGGGCTGAATTTCGGAAAGCCAAATCCTGTGTCCGTTCATTAATACACATTTAATTACGAAATATTTATTAACTCCGATGAAAATGCAAAAAACATCGGTATGTCAAACTGCAGCTTTCCCTTTATTATATGGTATTTCAAGCGTGGCCCGCTTATCTCCTCAAAAGCGCTGTGTGCTAGACGCTCGCATCATAACTGGGAGGTCGCGAGGTCGGATCACGGGGTGCGCACTTTTTCATCTTAATAATGGTAGTTTCGTGGCGCAATAGCGCTGCTGGCGGGTTGCGGACCAAAGTACGTAAGGAAGAAGTTCGTATGCCTAAAGTACGTACGCAAAAGTACGTATGGCTAAAGTACGTATAGATAAAGTACGTACGTGTATAATAATCGTAATGGAAAAAGTTCGTACGTGTTAAAGTACGTAGGGGTAAATGTTCGTAATGTAAAAAAGTTCGTATGGAAAAAGTTCGTACGGCTTAAAGTACGTAGGGGTAAAATGTTCGTAATGTAAAAGTTCGTATGGAAAAAGTTCGTACGGGTTAAAGTACGTAGGGGTAAAATGTTCGTAATGGAAAAATTCGTATGGAAAAAGTTCGTACGGGTTAAAGTACGTAAGGGGTAAAATGTTCGTAATGTAAAAAGTTCGTGTAGAAAAAGTTCGTACGGGTTAAATTACCTAGGAGTAACATGTTCGTAATGTAAAAAGTTCGTACGGGATGAAGTACGTAGAAGCAAAATGTTCGTAGGGATAAAATGTCTCGTAATGAAGCAAATTCGTATGAGTAAACATCCTAGAGGTAAAATATTCGTCATGAAAAAATCGTATGGAAAATTACACGGCATAAAGTACAGAGGTAATAAATCACCCGCCCGCATCTCGCCGGACTTTCAAATAGCTTGCGCGCAATGGCGGATATCTATGACCACTGAACAGGGGGCGTCGCCACCGGGGGTCCTGGGGGACCGGGCCCTCCCGCTCTCGGAAAGCGGCGGGACGGAGCCAGCCCCCCGCTTTTGGATGGAAATACTATTGAAAATGCCACGTTAGAGTGAACATAGGGCTTCATCACGAGCCCCAGCCCCCCCCCTAGCGCCGGGCCTCCCACCCGAAAATCTGTGGCGACGCCCCTGTCTATGAACACATTTCAGGGGGCCTAGAGGGCTTGAGCCCCCCCCACAATTACCTGCCTTGAACATATCCCAGCCTATGCATTTATTATGTGGTCCAGGGCCTATCGGGGGGGAGTTTGAGCCCCTTAGCTCTTTGGATCCGCCGCTGCTTACGCGCCGATTTCCGCGGAAACCAGCGCGGGCGTAATAAAAGTCCGGGCGTAGCACGGATTTGGGGGCTTGGGCTGGTGATGAAACTCCATGACGACTTAGCTTTGACATCTTTAATGACATTTCTAGACAAAGGTAGAGGGTGGGGCAGGCGTGGCCCCCCTTTTGCAAGATTGTTTAGTCACCACCGGTCTAGTGACGAACACTGTGCCACGGTCTTGGAAATTGTCTGTTATTCAGCCGATCTAGAAATCAACAGGTGCGCTTTCCGATCCAACTAGCTATCGTCCTATTTCTCTTGTACCATTTTCCGCGAAAATTATTGAACGATTGGTACCTACAGGGTGTTTCAAAAAAGAATGCTATTTTTTAAATGTTCAGTAAATGACTAAAAATCCTGCAAATCCACCCACAAAACGCTCATTTTAATGATAAATTGTGGAAAATTTTCATACAAACATGTTTCATTTACATAAAATATTTTCCCCCGTCTTAAATGTACTCAGAAAAATGATGCAAGAAACATAATAGGTACATACCGGCTTATATTTGAGAAAACGGAACTGTCAGCACTCTAAAAAGGCTTTAGCACACAAAAATGGCACGTGAGCATGTACATCAAAGGCACAAGTTTCAGTAATATTGCAGGTTTAAAGTCTTTGGCTCAAACTCCATATGGTTCATTGGCTTACCTTCCATATGAATGACTGGAAACGGCGGACACAGCGCAAAAGACGCCACTGTTAACCGCAGAACAAGGGACACGGACCAATTGGAGATTGCTTGCTTGGACCCGAGCTCTCCTAAGCTTGAGAGGTGAGTTTTTAGAATTAATTTCCAGGGGCAATGTGAGTGTGGACTGTGATGTACCGCAGTGACGATGTAATGTTTGCAGTGTCATTGGCGTGATACTTGTCACGTGATACGCGCGTGATTTCTACGAACATTTTCGATGAAGGCAAAATAGACAGTATTTTTCAACTCATTTTTAAGACTACTTTTAACTAGTAAAAATATCAAAACAGTTATCAAAATACAAACAATCGTAAATGTCCCAAAATTTTCTCTCGATCGATATGTAAATCATACCACAACAACCTATTTATAACTGCATTATGATTAATTCAAAAATATCATTCTTTATGAAACACCCTGTACATATGAGCTCAGTGGTGTTGAAATTGACCATTAGCTGCCAAATTATTATTTTTATTTTAGATCTAAATTCACACTGAAAGAATAGATACAGTAATAATCGGAGCTTTCGACTTCAAGTCATCTTCAGCAATGATACATTTTTAGCACAAAAATTCAAAAAGACAAGCACACGCTTAGGAGCAACCACTTCTTCCTGCAGAATTAAAAACACGCATTCATACACAGTATACATATCAATATTTTCCTTCCTAAAACAGTTATATATATATATATTTTATTTTTTTACATATATCACGCATCACAAGACCAACTAGATTTTTGCTTTGTAATTATTATTATATATAGGATTTGTGGGTGATAGGCCAAGAAGCTGACATGGTATTCATTTTGGGTTCAAGATCACGTATAAAAATGGATTCCTTGATTTTCGTTTCTGCGACGTCCCGGTTAACACTTAAAATTTCGATCCGAAATAGGGAATTAATTTCATCATAACTTAGGTCTTTATGATTGTGTAATATATGATCACCGAAGGGCGTGTCCACTTTATGTAGGCGAGCATCACCTAAATGTTCGTTTAGACAGTACCTAATGGGTCTTTTGCTCTCGCCTACATATGAATGGACATTCCCTAACTGCTCACATTTAGTGCAGGTGGCCTGATAAACAACGAGCCGGGTCATACATTTGCCCCGAAGGCCACACTCACAAGCATGACAGTGTTTGTTTCCAGCTGGACAGGGAGGATGCATCAGAGCAGATCGTATCAGTTTTTGTTTTAGGGGAGTTCCGGAAGTCCAGGATATGCGGATGGGTAATTTTGAGGCTCTGATGATTCCTTGTATCCGCTTAGACAGTGTATCATTAACGAACGGCAGGCGCATGTAAATGACATCAGTACGACTTTTTTGTTCTTGTAGGGGCTATTGTGTGACTTAAGAGTTGTAGAATCATTTGATGCAGAATTCCTTGTACATGATTGTATGGTGCTGGTGATGAGCTTTTGAGGGTAACCATTGAGCGAGAAAAGTCTAGCTATTTTTTCTATGCTACGTTCTTTAGCTACTGTGTCGGATGAGCAGCGGATTGCTCTAGTTATCTGTGTATGTAGAATGTTTCTTTTGGTTGACATAGGGTGGGCGGAATCAAAAGGAAGGATTATTGGTGCTGTCATAGGTTTCATGTAGAGTTCTGTAGAATAAAAACTATGTTTTACTGTGATAAGGGTATCCAAAAAAGCTATAGTGCCTGGGTCTTGTGCATGTTCCATGGTGAATTTTATGGCAGGATTGTAGGAGTTCCATTGATTGAAAAAGCTTTGTAATGAGTCAAACCCATGGGTCCATGCTCCCCATATGTCATCAATGTAGCGGACATAGAAGATTGGATTCAGTGTCTGTCCCGCCATGAAGGTAGTTTCTAGCTTATGCATGAAAGCAACAGCCACAGGGGGCGCTATTCTGCTACCCATTGCTAGTCCTGTTGTTTGCTGGTAATATTTCTCCCCAAATCGTACATAACTATTCTGGAGTACGTGACTTATTAATGTGCGAAGATTAGTGACTGATATGCCGAAAAGGTTGATTTGGTCTGCATTGCTTTCAATTAAGGACATTGTTGCGTCTATGCCTTCTTGAATGGGAATACTACCATAGAGGTTAACCACATCAAAGGAGAAAACAACACTTTTCGGGGGAGATGATGCGGAAACCTAGTTCTAAGTCTGTTTAGAAAGTCGTCTGTGTTTTCTAGATGTGCTGGAACAAATTTGAGGATTTGAGAAAGGATACATTGTAGAAGCCACGATAACTTGTCAAGGGGTTACCACAGGCAGAGACTATAGGACGGAGTGGGTTCGAAGGCTTGTGTGTTTTTGGAAGCCCATAAAACTCCGCCGTCCGGCAATGTTGGGGTAGAAGGCGGCGAAGGTATTCCTCTGGAAGACAGTCGTTGAGGGTTTTCTTCATGAGGCTTTTTGTTTCCGCTTCTAGTTTAGTGGTGGGATTCTTTTGTATATGCTTATAACTTCCAACTATATCTTCGGCTTGTTTGATGTAGTTTTCTTTGTTCATGATAACCAAGCTCTTGCACTTATCCGACCTTTTTATGATAGTAGTGTTATCATTACAGAGGGCCTTTAGATCTTTGCGTTGTGCCGTAGAGATGTTATGTTTTATTGGTGTGTTGTTATGGCGGTAAGCTTTCATTATTTTAGTTTTAGTCTCCTCCAGGTGAAGCGCCGTATGCTTCGATGGTTTGGGTGGCTGGGATGCATCAGAGTCTGGGAAGAAAGGTTTGGGCAACGGGGGCTGTGATAAGCCTTAAGCCTTTAAATAAGTAAATGTGCGTGCTGTATTGAAGGTTTTCAAACAGAAAATTGTATTGGGTTAAAATATGAATGTATTTAAAGCAACACGATGATAAAATTTCCATTTATTTTGTCCTATGGTATTGATATGGTATACTATTCCTAGGTTTTGCTGTAGTTCGTAGAATTTGCAATTGCAACTAGGTACTCTAGTAATTATAGCTTAGATTTTGGTTCAGCTACTGGCATAGGAATGTTTCATTTAGCAAAAATATCTAGCATCGTTCTTTAACAGAAACAAAAAGCATTACCTTTATCATTCCTGAAAATACAGTTTAGATCATGTTTTTTTAGCTGGACCTTTTTCTGATAGTATGGAGGTATAATTATTTCCCTATTTTGTTGTAACCTTAACCCATTTAAGTTCCTTTCCATTCCATCCACCTGGTTAAACATGCAAGGCTTCTTTCAGAAATCATTGCAACATAGTGTGGCAGCTTTATCTGGCAGTGACAGTCTGGAAGAAAAAAAGATATCCATGACTCTTGGGTATATTTAATTTTCAATTTTTCGATTAATTTATCTACCATCTATTAATCTTCATTTTCCTGTATGACTTTCTGTGCAGCTTGTCTTGTAGTGGTTTCCTAATTTGTTATTATTTATTTATATTATTTATCATTTATTTATATATTTTGAAACTGAGTCGATGTTTGAGTTGAGTTGAGTCGTGAGTTGAGTCGGAGTTGAGTCGGGATGATTTAGCATTGAGTCAGAGTTGAGTCGGCTCACTGAACTCTTGACAATGAGTTGAGTCAGAGTTGAGTCGACCACTCTCAGCACATGAGTTGAGTTGAGTCGACTCAAGAAAATTCTGAAACGCACAACTCTGCTCAGTAGCCCTTTATCAGCTTAGGAATCATTCACCAGCTTGGGGGCCCAGTCAGCTCAGGAGCCTCAGGGCTGCTCAGGGGACACCAGATCGGCCCATAGGGCGCCAGATCAGCTTGGGGGACAACGGATCAGCTCACTGGTCCCTGACCAGACCGGGGACAGATCAGCTCAGGGGTACGGCTGGAATAAGCCGCCCAAGTCCGGACGACACCCCATTGAGGGCAGACACGCCGACCGGTTCGTGCTGCCCGCGTTCGACTTCGCCCGAGCTTATGATAAGATCGACTACAACATGCTGAAGCTACTGCGGCCAAGATCTGCCGAAGCGCATGATCACATGGATATACCAGTTCCTGCGTGACAGAAGGACAAGGGTGGAGATCAACGAGATCCTCAGCGCCGAACGCCCCTTCAGAGCCGGATTCCCTCAGGGCTCGGTCCTAGCTCCAACGCTCTATACAAAAATTTTACTAATTGAAATAAGAATAATAATAAATATACTGGATTTTACTCTGTACGAAATTTTGCATAGCAATTGAAATTACGTTACCTGCAGACGTGGCATCCAGCATTTTACTTATGTCTTATACGACTGATAGCAAAAGCAAACGACAGCAATCTTTTGACCACCACAAAATGCTCTATTCCACCGCTTAAAACCTCTACGCAAACCAGAATATTTCCACCCGAATAAGATCAACGCATGCGTTCCTATTCAGCTCACGCCTATTGTGACATTCGACTTTGTCTTTTTAAGTCATCGGTCTTCTGGTGCTGGAAGCTACTTAACCGTCCATATTGGGCGCAGCAGCACAAGATACCTTTACTTAAAGGTAAGTTCAAGATGAGTTCCTCCACGCCCGAGTGACGTCACACGGGCGTGAAGGAATTCCTTCACCATTGAGCCGTGTATTAAACTGCTGCTAGTGGCACTTCCCGCTTACGAATTTGTGAGAATACACGGCAATCAAGTTTTTCCCAAATGCAATAGATAAACATTTTACTTTCGATTCTGGGCCTCTTTTGGCAAAAATTTAAATATTTAATCATTTAATTTTCCAATGTTACATCCTACGAGGTGTGACGTCACATTCGGTGGTCTGCGCTTGCCGTTGGAGGGGGGCTGGCAGCAGCATACCACAGAGGCCTGCCGCAAGGCATTTTTACCATCAGATAGCAACATTTAATGTTAGAGCGTTTGGAAACTGAGTAGCGGGGAGGGGATAGCAATATTGCCCTTCCGCAGAAGCTATCATTTCAGTGGATCTAGCCCGAAACCCTTCCAACAGGGGAGTTGGCGACGCCATATGACCCTGGCAGTTGGTGGTCGATAAGCCCATAATTATTATTTATTACTAAGCAATTTATATACAATTATAGATTAGAATTATAAGTCTGTCCACTTTGCCCCGTGCTTAGGGCAAAGTGGTCAAGATAACTTTGTTTACTTTTTGGTTTCCTGTGGAGATGTTTTGTATTTTTGGCTTTTTGCCCCCTCTATTACCTTAAGAATTGAACATGGGACAAAATAATGGTACCTAACACAAGAAATTGGGATTACAAGTTCTTCAAAATTGAGCAAATATCACTGAGGTGACCGCTTTGCCCTGGTCTCCCGTACTTTTGTTTTGGACTGTTGCATCTTCCCAAGTATATTGCATTTTTCCAAGACCTGGTGGCAGTATACAGTTTGTTTTAGAGATGCTGAAGAAAAATGCGGACTGAACTGTTTTGCACTTCATTGTTCCAAGTAGGTATCACATCAAATCAGCATCTTGCTGTATTCCCCTCCCACTTCAACACCCAGAGGCACAAATGCAAGTACGGCCGACCCTAACTTTTTGTCCTGAGGCGTAAAGGGAACGAACCCAAAATGAAATTAGACCTAAATTTTGGAGGTTGTAACAATTGTGCCATCGTTTTAGAATTAAAATTTGATATCTCAGTCCTCCATCATGAGAGCGGCGAGGTACAGCGGCAAATGTTTTAGATTTGGGGATTCGTACAAATGTTTCCTCCCCACGAGGGCATTGGGAAGGAAAGTTACAAACCCAGCCTTCGTCAGCTATAAAAAAACATAACTACTGAAATATAATCACTTAACCCTCTCCCCACGGGGGGCATCGATGGCCCCCTAAGGTTTTTTGGGGATAGAAGAAAAACGACGAAACGCAGGACCACGGTTGAGGGCTTTATCTCCCACCCCATCATTTCTACACTATCACAGAAATTTTTTACCCCGGGTCACGCAAGGTCAGGTCACCAGGCGAGGTCAACCAAGGTCACCTCACTTCAACTTTTGAGCTCTTTAAGAGCTACGTTTCTCAGTCGATCGATTTGAAACTTCCTACAGTTCATGGCCCCGCCAGGGTCTACAAGGTGTATAAAGGGTCATTTTCTGACCTTCGATGACCTCAGGTCATATGAGGTCACGAGGTGACCTCTGGAGGTCAAACCACTGGTGGGAGGTCATTACGTTCCACATAGCGGAGAAAGGTCTGGCATTTTCCTATCCAATTGTAGTTTACCAGATCTTAATAGCTCTAATGGCATAAGAGTTATGCCCAATTTTCTTAAGCATTGCATACTTGAGTGAAAATAGTCTATGGTGACTTAACTTGACCTCTGGAGGTCAAACCATTGACCTGAGCGCTTAAACATGCGAAGTAATTTCTTGCTGAATTCACGCGAGCTTTCTAATGTACTTTGAAGATTTGCCCTAGCCCCCATATTTTCGGAGTTAGAGGAGGCCATCGATGGGCCCCGGTGGGCTAAGGTGATGCCGACCCCCGGTGGGGCGCGGTTTAAATGATTATAAACACTGTTTTACGAAACGTGTTGAAGTGCTTCACAAAAAAGTGGGTAACTGGCGGGAGAGTGCTTAAACATTTGTTATGGACAGTTATCGTAGGTGAGTTATTATGCGCTCGTAAACACATTTCCACCGTTTTAGGCTTTGATCTCATTATTTTGAGACGTCTTTGTTCAGGTACATACGTCTTTGTCAGTTTTCAAATACAGTTGAAGAACACATTTTTAACGAAATTACTGGTTGAACTCTTATCTATGCCTAGAGCTTTAAGACAGCAATTTCAATCGCTGAAACAAAGAGCAAAAAGCGACAGAAATGATTAGAAACAAAGGATTTCTGTCAGTGCACAGCCCCTTGCTCCATCGGCAATGTTCAGGTCAATGTCACGGCGTCTAAGGTATAGGAGGGAAGCAAACGTGCCATGCGCACGGGGCGGAGTGCGCTAACGGCACGTACCCTTGGTGTATTTTGGTACTTTGTTCATGTCTAGAAGCAAATACCCACGGTTTTTATGTGGTCTTCATACTTAGAGACGTTCTCTTTTACGAGCTATGGTCAGTTCTTAAATCGACGCTGAAGAACATATTTTAAATATACTTCAATTTTTATTTTAATAATTACAACTGTTTCAATGAAAATTAATATTTTGAAATTGCCATCATTGTGTTAACTGGCTTATTCAAAACATTTTGGTATATAATTTTACCCTTTTAACATTATTCTAATTGGATAAAATAGTTGTGGAAGAAACTGCTGCGCCGGAAAAGGGTAAAATTGCCTGAGGCTATGAGTCCTGAACTGCTGTACCTAGCGAGATAAAAAGTCACAGGCGTGTTCTGGGCTGCCGATAACCAAATGGAAAAAAGTCTGGAGAATATCGGAGATATGAGGGTGTAAGGCCTGTGCTGAAATGTCGTGGAATGCCCAGCCGTCTTCCTCGCTACACGTGATCTTGGCGCAGCAGTCTGGCACTGGCTGGGTTTTACTTGGGTTCCATTCTTGGATACACTTGCGTTGATGGCACTCTACACTTGGCTTTTTGAGCATATGCCATTGTATGAACTCAGATGACCTCAAATTACTCCAGTGATCTCATGTCAATATTCACGACCGTTTAATGAGAAAATGTCATGCTTTTGGCCCTGATGCGTGGAATGAAGTGTATGGCACTGACCTCGGACATTTTCTGATGTCTGTCTCTATCGAAGTCAAACAGGGTCATTGTTTAGGGTGGTCCAATTCCGTGAAATAACGACAGCGGTCCAGAGTTAGCCACCAATCTGCAATACCTGTGACACCTTGTTGGAAAAAGGTCACCCACGGTCACCAGTCATATCAATGGTCGAAAAGGTCGCTAACTCTGAATGCCCATCAGCCCTTCACCTGTGTAATCTAACACACCCGTTAGCGTGCGCGACTACCATCAGTTCCGGAGCACTTGTGTGCCCCCTGGCTGGCTTATTGATTTCTACCTTCCCTGGCCAGTCAAGGTCAGTGACCGGAAATGATCTCATTTCACATGTAACAGCAGGTTTGGATCCAGTGCAACGGTTGGGGGGGGAGCAACGGTGCCCAGAATCGTAAAGAAAGAAAGCTAATGTTTTAAAGAAAATCCGGAAAAACGGGAGTTGCGGGTAACTGCCTGCCCGCCTCGACCCGCCAGTTTGTTTTACAGTATATGCAGAAACACTTGCGCCCGTGTAGAAGCCGTTTTACTGATACTGCAGTTGTTCGCGGAGCCATATAACACTGACAGTTGGCGGGTAGCCATATAGCACTGGCCGTTGGCGTGGAGCCATATAACACTGGCAGTTGGCGCGGAGCCATATAACACTGGCAGTTGGCGCGGAGCCATATAACACTGACAGTTGGCGCGTAGCCATATAACACTGGCAGTTGGCGCGTATCCATATAACACTGGCAGTTGGCGCGGAGCCATATAACACTGACAGTTGGTGCGTAGGCATATAACACTGGCAGTTGGTGCGTAGCCATATAACACTGGCAGTTGGCGCGGAGCCATATAACACTAACAGTTGGCGCGTAAGCATATAACACTGGCAGTTGGCGCGTAGCCATATAACACTGGCAGTTGGCGCGGGGCCATATAACACTGACAGTTGGCGCGTAGCCATATAACACTGGCAGTTGGCGCGGAGCCATATAACACTGACAGTTGGCGCGGAGCCATATAACACTGACAGTTGGCGCGGAGCCATATAACACTGGCAGTTGGCGCGTAGCCATATAACACTGGCAGTTGGCGCGTAGCCATATAACACTGGCAGTTGGCGCGTAGCCATATAACACTGGCAGTTGGCGCGTAGCCATATAACACTGGCAGTTGGCGCGTAGCCATATAACACTGGCAGTTGGCGCGTAGCCATATAGCACTGGCAGTTGGCGCGTAGCCATATAGCACTGGCAGTTGGCGCGTGCTAAACCCTTCGGTTGCTCACGCACCTAACCGAAGGGGCTAACATTTGTCAGGCTATATTGGGATGTGAAGGTCATTTGTTCTATAGAGCTTTGATACTTTAAATCGCAACTGCACAACGTTGAACTATATAAAGCACGTTTGTATTTTCCGTCCCCAATGTGGACGCAAATGCGGGTAGTGGCTGTGTCTTTCGTGGATTCAGCTTGCTCAGCTTTAGAGTAACCTCTCAAGGTCGCCAATCGACCTAGGGTAACAAATTTATGTACTTTTGGAAACTTCAGTTCACTAGCAACACGCCACAACTCATTGCAACTTTTTTAGCTTCCAAATGACTGGGGGGCGGGGCTCCAATCAGTCCATCCCGGTAGGGCGAGAGTGTTCCATACCTCTGGTAAGGCTTGCCCCCGGTTCCGCCATGTTGTGACGTCAGCAGGGCACCAGGAAATACCCGCACCTATCTTCAACACTGAAAACTCTACCAAGTTGGAAGTGTTTTGTTAGCACCCACAGCGTGAAAGGCATGTTTAACACGCGCCCCGCTGGGGGTGGGGCGAAATTCGCCCCCCCCTCCTGGTTTTCCCCAGATAGCTCAAAAACGAAGACACGCAGAACAACGAAACTTACAGTACCTTATAACTGATCAATTTTACACATCTGACCAAATTTTTTAGTTAAAGTCATGTCAGGTCAAAGGAGTTATTCAGGGTCAAGTGACCCAACCTCAAAACCTAAAATTACGAGTTTGAAGCAGTACCCAGGGAGCATTAGCGAACTGATCAGTTTGAAACTTCCACAATATGATAAGGTCATAAGGGTCTACAAATCTTCTATCTCGGAATTGTGATATTGTTGACCTAAGGTGGGGTCAATTTTTTGGTCACCCCATTATAAGTCTATGGTGAAAAATGGAATGGGCTCGTTTTCAGTAAATACTGGATAGATAAAGCTGAAAATCCTCAAACCGTCTATTATTACCACGATCTTGACCTTAAAGTTGAGTTTTTGAGCATCTGACCTCTCAAAAGTCATATCAGGTCACGGGAGCAGTGAGTGATTGTTTTGCCAATAACTTCTCACTGAATTGAGATAAAGCTCCCATTTTGCTTGCATTGTGCTTATATTGACACGGGGAGTCGATTGATATGCAACATGACCATACCAGGTCACTTGGTGACCCTGACGTATGTCGAGGTCAGGTCATTTTGACTATTTGACCTAGCAAGGTCATATTATACATCATTCGATTCGCCGCGGTGAGCGGAATCCAATGATGCATAAAGATTTGCTCTAGCTCTCCTGAGGGCAGATCTAGAGAGGGAAATGTACACTGCTCTCTTGTAAGCCTATGGAGCCTTCTTTGACCTATGCTGACCTCAATATTGACCTGACAGCACAATTCTTCGTATAAAATCTCTTCGTCTTGTCAAGAGCTTTCGAACGCCGCCAGTAGTTTTCCTTTAGCTTTCGTGGGGAACGAGATACGGAGGAGGGGCGAAAAACGCCCCTCCAGCGGGGCGCGTCATGCAAGGGACCCCAGCCGGGCGCGTGTTAAGGAACTATTCTGCAATCTTTGGTCCTTAACCTGAGAAGCAGAAGGGGGGGATTCCCTTCACAGATATCAAGTTTTTTTTGGTTGTTTGCAAAGGGAAACCAGTTTACTTTATAAAATTGCAACCATATGAGAGGAATATTGCAGTTACCATCAGGTAAATCAACTGTAGTGTGAAGTGTTATTACGGTGTTTTCACTTCCTGTGAATATGTGATGTATTAATACGAAAACGTTCTACAAATATATAAAAAGACATTGACACTAAGTAAATACAAGTGTAGGCATTTGTTATTCGCGCCGATTCGAAAAAAGAGAAACAGTTAAGAGGTTTGTTTGTATTTTTGAAGCTTCAAATATTACATTACCTACATCGGCGCAGAGGTCTCGCGTGGGCTCACCATGCAAAGTAAAAGGTATGTTGGGCAGGAGTAGAGTTGAGATATATGCATTGATTTTACGTGATCAGTGTCCATCAGCGGTGGAACGTCCGAATTTAGGGGGGGCACGATCGGCTTTTTAACCAATTTCGTTCCAGTCAACGCCATAGCGTTAGTACTAGAATGTCTGGTTTGAGGGGAGGCACGGTGCCCCGGTGTCCCCTGGTTCCGCCGCCAGTGTCAGTGGCTATCGCTTCTTTGTGCGAGGATGCTTTTGGAGTGGAATGGCTATGTCCAGCTATCGATATTATTTGTCCTTGATGTGTCCCCCACCGGTTTGGGAGGTAAACAGTGCTTTCGCTCGCGATTGGTGGTTCAACTTGTAGTTTTTGTTGCCAGAAAACCACAAGTTGTAAAAAGTCCCAGCTGTAGTCGTTCCGCGAGCGGACGACCTGTTCAAGCGGAGAGCTGCTGGTCCCGGCCCAAATGCACCACCCACCAACGGGGTAGCGTTGCTCATCAAATCGGTACACATCGCTGCAAGGTCCACGTTGCTAGTACTTGGGTGTATGATTGTGCTGAGTGTTCATTGCGGGGCTTGATAAGAGCGATGCCGCTTTGACTGGTGATTGACACGGGCGGCAAGTTTAATAGCCGCCAGAGAATCCAGTGTGGAATCAGTCGACGCTCTGGGTAGATTGGTGCCGCACTAACCAGGCTTTATGAGCAGGCTCAGGGGTACGCTGAGTGCATGACAACTTTTATTGGACGTAAAACAATACCAAAGCTTCACTGAACTGTCGTAACTGAAGCGTCGTTATTAATCTGACGTAAATGTCCGTGCGACATGAATGTGAACGGGAAGAAACAGTGACTAGAAGCTAGCTCTTCTGACCATGTCCGTTACTGGATACAGAAAATGACCAATTTTTGCACTTTTACAGATGTTTAGATGTTTAGACCGTCGTTTAATGATGTATTGTTCGTGCTACTACGCTTTATTATATATATATATATATATTATATATATATATATATATATATATATATATATATATATTGGCTTGCAACGTTTCGAGTTGACACTCATCATCAGGCATTACATTAAAAATATATATAATCTATCCTATTCATGGCGGCGCGATCGTTCGATATCAAATATGACACGAAAAGTAAACTGCGATAGCTTGGAATACAGTTGAATGAAAAACGAGCATCAATGGGACTTGTACTCCCGTTTTGATGTGAAATATGCTAAGGTATAATTATTAATGGAATTAAGTGATTAGTTACACGATACCTTATGTCACCTCATAATCATAACACTATATATGTCACATATAACATTCCTCACATCTAACATTTAACATTCCTCACTCTACACCCGGGGCGCGAGTGGCCGGCCATCATAGAGGTACAGGGTACCCCTCATGTTGAGCTGCTTGTTAACACTGATGTAAACAAGATCCTTTCACCGTACATACCGAAAGCTCATTCAATTCAGTCATCGGATGAATCTATAGAGATTTTGAAAGTTAGAGAAAGACAAGGAATATTGGCCTCGTTGGACGTATCGTCACTCTTCACCAATGTGCCGGTGGATAAAACGATATGAGATTATTCTTAGCTATGCTTACGAGCATGACTCCATCCCGTCACCGCGAGTTCCTAAGAAGATCCTTCAACGTCTCCTTGAAATATGCACGAAAGGAACACCATTTCGCTGTCCTGAAGGGAAACTCTTCCGGCAGAAAGATGGTTTTGTTATGGGCTCTCCCCTGGGCGTCCTTTTTGCGGAGGCATACATGGCCTATACTGAGAGCGAGGTTCTGCAAGGAATGCCAGTTAAACCTTTTACGTATTGTCGCTACATAGACGATATATATATTGATGTAAAGGACGAAGAACAACTGAAAGACCTAAAATGTAGACTGGCAAAATCTTTTGTCCTGAAATTTACGACGGAGTTAGCCAGCGATGGAAGCATCCCGTTCTTAGATGCTCAAGTAGACTCAAGAGACGCGGCATACACAATATCTGTATACAGAAAGCAAACCAACGAAGGATTTTGCCTCAACGGAGAAAGTGAATGCCCCGATAAGTACAAGAATAGCGTGATTTGCGCTTAAATACACCGGGCAATCAAGCACTGCTCATCGTGGGCGCTGCTGCATCAGGAATTTAGCCGGATCAAACAAATACTAACCAACAATCACTACAAGACTAGCGACATCGACGAACAGATTAGAAGACTCCTGCACAGCCACTTCACACCACCCGAGAAGACAGGCACCAACAAACGACTACTTCTCTACTACAAATCCAGCATGACCACAACCTACAAGACCGAAGAAAAAGTCACCTGAAACATCGTGTACAACAACTGTTCACCAACCAAGAGCGAGGAAAATCTCCATCTCATCATTTATTACAAAAGTCCTAAAGTAGCTAATCTGGTAATGAAGAACAACCAAGAAAAAACTACCAAACTCAAAGCGACCAACGTAATCTACGAGTTTAAATGCCCGATCGGTGACTGCGCGCGCCGGAACAACTTTGCTTACGATGGCTACACAACTACAACCCTATCTAGACGGATAACCATGCACCCACAGGACGGAGCCCCTCTGAAGCATGTCTATCAAAACCACAACATGAAGTTAACGAGGAAAATACTAGAGGAGAATACTACAATTATAGCCAGATGTAGTGACGTGCGTAGGCTGAAAGTAATGGAAGCTGTTTACATCAGGGACAGGGACCCCATCATTAACAAGCAGCTCAACATGAGGGGTACCCTGTACCTCTATGATGGCCGGCCACTCGCGCCCCGGGTGTAGAGTGAGGAATGTTAAATGTTAGATGTGAGGAATGTTATATGTGCATATATAGTGTTATGATTATAAGGTGACATAAGGTATCGTGTAACTAATCACTTAATTCCATTAATAATTATATCTTAGCATATTTCACATCAAAACGGGGGGTACAAGTGCCATTGATGCTTGTTTTTCATTCAACTGTATTCCAAACTATCGCAGTTTACTTTTCCTGTCATATTTGATATCGAACGATCGCGCCGCCATGAATAGGATAGATTATATATATTTCAATGTAATGCCTGATGATGAGTGTCAACTCGAAACGTTGCAAGCCAATACATTAAATGATATCCTCCAGAATTTATCACAATATATATATATACATTATACATATATATATATATATATATATATATATATATATATATATATATATATATATATATATATATATATATATAGTACATAAAACACACGGATTACAGTTCAAATACAAAAACACCACACAGAAGTGGCTGCCTTTTTTAAAAGGTTCTTCCTATTTCAACTATTGTACAATGTTTAAAGTAAAGGCCGAGCTAGTATTGTTTAGAACTAGTTTAATTTCATGTATATAAAGTGATTCTAAAATTCAGAGGTCAATGTTAGATGAGCTTCTATTTACTACCGTGAATTGAGCTAAGGTTATGGGTGTATCACACTAAAAATAGCGGTCTCTGATTTCCGAAGAATCCGGATTTGTTAACATTTTTTTAGTTCTTTCTGAAATTCCCTGGTGTTACCTAAAACTCTGGAGATCAAACTACGCTGAGTGGACCCAACGTACGACGCTTGGCAAGAAGCGCAACTGTATTTGTACACTACCCCAGAGAGGCAATCTTTCGGAATCAAATCTTTAAACCCAAAAAATGAACCAATAGTAAAGCTGTTTCTTAACACTATCTTTGGGTCCAGAAAGGGGTACAACTTTGCTAAAATTGAAGTCAATACCTTTTGCATGTTCAATGACTGTTAACCGAAATAGGGGAGGACAAAATATTTCACGAGTTTTGGAACACTTAACTTTTGAGGAGGGTTGGAGTACCGTTTGTCAAGGAAACTCTTTATGGCCGTATTTACCATGTGAAGAGGGAAGCCATTACTGGAGAAAAACTTTTAGAAAATTAAGTTCGCAATCAAAGCTCTTGAAGCTAGAGCTGAGCATGAAGGCACGGAAGATGGCAGACTTAACGATTTCGCCGCAGATAGCTCACTTGTTGTAACGAAGCCAGACAAAGGTAGGGGTGTGGTGATTTTAGATAGAGATAACTATGTTAAAAAAGTGTCTGATGTACTGTCTGATGAATCCAAGTTTTGTGTCGTCAATGAACCTACTAGAAAAGTACTGCGCCAAGTTGAAGACAAAGTAAATAGAATCTTAACCAAGTTAAAAAATTCATCAATCGTTTCTGATGAAACTTACAAAAGCTTAAATGTGTCAAGCTCCACTCCCGGAATTCTGTATGGCCTCCCCAAGATCCATAAGCCAAGTGTCCCGTTGCGCCATATTTTTTCAGCCTGTGGAACTCCTGTATATAAACTTGCTAAGTACCTAGTCCCTATTTTGGCTCCAATAACTGTAAATGAATTATCCATATAGAACAGTTACCAGTTTGTTCAAGATATATGTAACATAGAACTCAAGCCGGGCATGGTACTTGCTAGCTTCCATGTCAAAAACTTGTTTACCAATATACCCGTCCATGAAACTATAGATATAGCTGTTAATTCTTTGTTCAAAAACTGTTCCCAAGTGCCCGGTATACCCAAAAACTCTTCCACTCAATCTTAGAAATGGCTGTCAAAAGCTCCTATTTTCTCTTCAACGGACAACTATTCAAACAAAAGGATGGTGTAGGGATGGGACTACCCCTAGGTCCGTCCTTTGTAAATGTATTCTTGTGTCATCATGAAGCACGTTGGCTTGAAAACTGCCCCTCGGAATTCCGTCCGAAATATTATAGGAGATATGTAGACGATACGTTTGTTATATTTCAGAAAGAGACCCATACTAATAAATTCCTAGACTATCTAAATAGTCAACATCCGAAAATGAAGTTCACTAAAAAAGTTGAAAAAGATGGGTGCATCCCTTTTCTTTACATCCGAATTGAAAGAAAAGGTACGAATCTCGAGACCTCTGTCTTTAGAAAGCCGAGTTTTACTGGGTTGGGAACTAGTTTCTTTAGTTTTATTCCCACGGTGATAAAAAAGTCCATCATTAAGTCTGCCATCTTCCGTGCCTTCATGCTCAGCTCTAGCTTCAAAAGCTTTGTTTGCGAACTTAATTTTCTAAAAAGTTTTTCTCCAGTAATGGCTTCCCTCTTCACATGGTAAATACGGCCATAAAGAGTTTCCTTGACAAACGGTACTCCAACCCTCCTCAAAAGTTAAGTGTTCCAAAACTCGTGAAATATTTTGTCCTCCCCTATTTCGGTAAACAGACATTGAACATGCAAAAGGAATTGACTTCAATTTTAGCAAAGTTTTACCCCTTTCTGGACCCAAAGATAGTGTTAAAAAACAGCTTCACTATTGGTTCATTTTTTGGGTTTAAAGATTTGATTCTGAAAGATTGCCTCTCTGGGGTAGTGTGCAAATGCAGTTGCGCTTCTTGCCAAGCGTCGTACGTTGGGTCTACTCAGCATGGTTTGATCTCCAGAGTTAGTCAACACCAGGGAATTTCAGAAAGAACTAAAAAATTTTAACAAATCCGAATTCTTCGGCAATCAGAGACCACTCTTTTGAGTGTGATACACCCATAACCTTAGATCAATTCACGGTAGTAAATAGAAGCTCATCTAACATTGACCTCAGAATTTTAGAATCACTTTATATACATGAAATTAAACCAGTTCTAAACAATACAGCTCGGCCTTTACCTTAAACATTGTACAATAGTTTAAATAGGAGGAACCTTTTAAAAAAGTGCAGCCGCTTCTGTATATATATATATATATATATATATATATATATATATATATATATATATATATATATATATATATATATATATATATATATATATATTTGAGTACTTCGGGAGTAGGTTTTCTTTGATGCAATATTCGTTGAATATGACGGCGAAATGGGCCTTTGTTACTTTTCGGCTAAGTGATTCTATGGTCCTGATAAGCTTCTTGTTCTCGCGATTGAATTATTGTAAAATAACACCAAACGGCTCTGGGCTTTGCAACGTTTCGATATTTCTAATATCATCCTCTGGCATAATTAAACATATTAAATACACAGCAAAATCGATCTAGTGTTCGTAAATATTCGCGTCGGACTCCATACCTTCTAAAATGAGCGAACATTATTTCATAGCATAGGCAAGTAAAAAAACAATCACAAGAGACGCATTATTCGTGCGGGCACTTCGGGTTCAAAGTTTGCACGTTACCAATATCCTTAAAATCTAAGACATGATCAACCATAAACACACACGGATACACAATGATATTTGAATTGCGTTAAACTAACATATTTTAAGACGGGTTCGCACTTTAATAGCTAGATGTTCTGGGTTTTAGCTATGTAATCTCAGCGGGACGCTTTCATACAAGGCTAGTTTAGCCACCAGATTCATCTGTCTGTTGATGGTCGGGTTCATTTCACGGATGTAGACCGCTTCCAGGGCTTGCAGTTTTCTTTTGTCGTGGCAGCGCGTCAGTATGGTGGTGTTCTCCACAATATCGCTCCTGGTGAGTTCTTTGCTGTGGGAGAGGCGCACGTGACTCACCAGTGCTCCTTGCTGTAGGTGGTTCGTCAGTCGTCTGGATAGTGTGGTTGTTGTGTAGCCGATGTAGGAACAGTTTGTTTGGTGCGCACAGTCATCATGTTTACATTTAAATCTGTACACTACATCTGTGGCTTTCAGGTCTGAGTGGTCTTGTGAAGGGCTGTTTTTCAATACGAGAGTTGCTGTCCTAGGGCTTTTATAAAATATCACTAGCTCGATAGAGTCACCGAGCTGCTTTGGCGAGCAGTTCTTGCTGATGATAGCTTGAATGACCTTTTCATCTTCGAGGTATGATGTTGACATTGAGTTCTGGTAGAATATTTTGTGGGTTGTACCGGTCTCAGTTGTTGGTGTCTTGTTTTGAAAGTATTTGTTCATTTGTTTTCTGATAATGTTTTCTATATCTTCGGTGCTGTAGTCATTGTTGACGAGGATATTCTTTACTCTGTCCAGCTCTTGATGAGCAGGCTCCCATGTAGAACAGTGGGTGAGGGCACGGTGTACATATGCCCGGATAACACTTTCTTTATATCGTTTTGGGCATTCACTGCGTCCGTTCACGCACTGGCCGGTGTTGGTAGGCTTTCTGAACACCTTTGTCTCGATGTGTTTAGCTGAACCGTTTACATGGACATCCAGGAAAGATATCTTGTTGTCGATGCTTTCTTCAGTTGTGAAAGTCAGCTTCGAAGCCTTCTCCAGGTGTTCTTTCAGGCTGTTTAGCTGGCTCATGTCCGCTACTTCGGTGTAGATGTCGTCGATGTAACGAAGGTAACGAAGGTACATCAACGACATCTACACCGAAGTAGCGGACATGAGCCAGCTAAACAGCCTGAAAAGAACACCTGGAGAAGGCTTCGAAGCTGACTTTTACAACTAAAGAAAGCATCGACAACAAGATATCTTTCCTGGATGTCCATGTAAACGGTTCAGCTAAACACATCGAACGTCACATGAAACGAACACGTCGAATAAATCGGAGACCAATTCGCCAAAATTCATAGATAAGGAAATTAATAGGATTGGAAGAGTTAATATCATGTCAGGTAAGTAATATGGAACGCATTTTTCGACCGGTTTCACTTTATTTTTTAAAGCATTATCAAGAAAAGCATTGGAAATTCTGTTGAGGAACAATCTAAGTGGGCTCGGAGAGATTGCAACACATACTTGAATAACATTTTACACGAGCAACAGTATAACAACAAGCTTCGTCTGAGCAGATCAATATGATGTACAGTATTTTAAGTTGGCAAGGTAAAGTTTGCATTAGGCAACACATGCTGAAAATTAAAATAATGAGTATGTTTCTAGAGTACGTATTGAAAAACCTAACTGCGAAATATTCACGATATCAATATGACAGTGTACATAAACGACTAAAATACATTTCATGTTGAGCAAATCTAAAACACAATCGAACACACTTCAGCTTTTAATGTGAGCATGCTATTAAACATATAACCGCACCTCAAATAAATAAAAATTAACTACCTAACTAAATGAGGATTCCTGTGGATAGCTCCTGCCGCTTCTGTGCCTACGTGCTACTGTGGACACGGATGCGGGAGGTACAGTATCCCCACCTCGGACATCTTCACAACCGCTTCTTCCTCCTCCATCATCTGTGCGGTTATGGGTTACCAAGGCTGCCTGCTGCTTGGTGCCCCATAAAGCTAACTTTTCCAGTCTATTGTTCCGCTGGCTGCATATGGGAGGAGCGTAGTCACGAATATGTATGGCCTCTGCTATTTCGATACGTCTGGCATCACTCATATGAACTATTTCAGTGTTGTCAACAAGGTGTTTTCGGGTGAGGGTGATGTTGTGCTCAGTTTGCATATGGTCTTTTATGGACGACTTCTGGAGGTGCATCGTCAGCCTGCGAGACAGGGTAGTTAAAGAGAAACCAACGCAATGATTTTGACGGAGTCTACAACCTTCGTCTGGGCAGTTAAACTGGTACATTATGTTGGTTCTATTCAACTTCCCTGTCTCGCGGGGATTGTGACGCATCAGTAGATCCTTCACTTTCCTACTCGTGTAATATATTCTAAGTCCTATTCTAGTGTTTGTGTCCGTACACTTGATGTTCTTGCGCAGAATGTGTTGGAGAACTCGTTCATCGGTTTTGTGGGCCGTGTTCATATAATTTTTATAGTAGAGTTGGTATGTGGTTTGTGTTGGTGGTGAGTGCTGTGTAGAGTGTTGGTGATTGAGTTGTCGTTGGATTTCTGTGTCAACCTGGGTGCTGGTGTATCCATTATTGACTAAAATTTGTTTGACTCTGGAAAACTCTTCGTGTGTCGCTTGGTGGGTAGAGCAATGGGCGATCTCTGACTGTGCACTATCTCCTCCTCAGGAGAACTGCAGTGGGTTTGGGAAGTGATTGTGAATGTGCTCGCGCTCTGACTGGCAACACCTACCTCCTCCTCAGGAGAACTGCAGTGGGTTTGGGACGTGATTGTGAATGTGCTCGCGCTCTGACTGTGCACTATCTCCTCCTCAGGAGAACTGCAGTGGGTTTGGGACGTGATTGTGAATGTGCTCGCGCTCTGACTGTGCAACACCTACCTCCTCCTCAGGAGAACTGCAGTGGGTTTGGGACGTGATTGTGAATGTGCTCGCGCTCTGACTGTGCACTATCTCCTCCTCAGGAGAACTGCAGTGGGTTTGGGACGTGATTGTGAATGTGCTCGCGCTCTGACTGTGCACTATCTCCTCCTCAGGAGAACTGTGGTGGGTTTGGGACGTGATTGTGAATGTGCTCGCGCTCTGACTGCACTATCTCCTCCTCAGGAGAACTGCGGTGGGTTTGGGACGTGATTGTGAATGTGCTCGCGCTCTGACTGGCAACACCTACCTCCTCCTCAGGAGAACTGCAGTGGGTTTGGGACGTGATTGTGAATGTGCTCGCTCTCTGACTGTGCACTATCTCCTCCTCAGGAGAACTGCAGTGGGTTTGGGACGTGATTGTGAATGTGCTCGCTCTCTGACTGTGCACTATCTCCTCCTCAGGAGAACTGCAGTGGGTTTGGGACGTGATTGTGAATGTGCTCGCGCTCTGACTGTGCACTACCTCCTCCTCAGGAGAACTGCAGTGGGTTTGGGACGTGATTGTGAATGTGCTCGCGCTCTGACTGTGCACTATCTCCTCCTCAGGAGAACTGCAGTGGGTTTGAGACGACCATAGAGCAGCAGTGTGAGGAGTTGGTGTCGCTGGTGCAGCGACGGCGACTCCAGCTGCTGCAGTTCTTGCGGGACACGCGCGACGACCGCATCCGCTCCCTCAAACAACAGGTCAGACCCAGGCCCCAGGCCAGTGCTTCTGGTCGGACGTTAGTCACCAGTCTGACTGGCAGTACAGCTATTTTAGTTGGCTGGGTGCGAATGCCTGGCGAAGTACTCCACAGCTTGGTACATGCCTCATGGAAGCTCAACAAATCATCTACAGTTTTCAACGAGTGGGTCCATACTTTGTACTGTTGTGATTTCCCTGTTTGTGTAGGTAATTTTGATGCATTTGTGGTCAACTTTGGTGGACTTGAGGAAAAACACTGTAATTATTTTATTTATTCGTGCTCCTTTTCATCACTTTTTGGTGAAAATTCTGTGCTTAAACTAATCCATGCCATCCATTTTCCGTACTATTTAAGAGCTTTGAAGTATTTTTGCCGACCGGCTTTTTCTGTCAGATTTATATTTTGATGAAAGCTGGAGGACTTTAAAATAGTGCAAAAATGTTTATTAAAAATGTATGGAACCAATTGTATGTAAACGTTTGTCTTTAATATCTATCATTTGTCATTACTTAGCATGTTATTTTCGTGAACACCACGCTGCCAATACAGGATATTTGTACTCGCAATTGTGAATGAGCACGCACAGCCATAAGAAAAGTAGTATGCTGGGCGTTTTTACGCATGGGCATATGTAGACTTCTCCACAACACGTAATTGTCCATGCAAAGTATTCCGATTTGGTCCCTGTGCGCTCTGGAACTGTCCCTCTCGGTCCCTGTGCGCTCTGGAACTGTCCCCTTGGTCCCTGTGTGCTCTGGAACTGTCCCTCTCGGGCCCTGTGCGCTCTGGAACTGTCCCTCTCGGTCCCTGTGCGGTGGAATCATTTCGCCTCTCCTCTTCGCCATCTGTGTACGTCAAAGATATTCCAGGCAAAACTAACACTAATTGTCTCCTATTTGCTGCAATGTAAAATTGTACCACAAAGTTACTTCGGAAAACAACACCGAGCTTCCTCAGGAAGAGCTAACGCAGAACATTATTTTGTGCGTAAATTGGGATCGCTTTTGCTCCCCAGCCCCTGCCCTTGGTCCTCAGCCCCTGCCCTTGGTCATCAGCCCCTGCATTTGCTCTCCAGCCCCTGCCCTTGGTCCTCAGCCCCTACATTTGCTCCCCAGCCCCTGCCCTTGGTCCTCAGCCCCTGCCCTTGGTCCTCAGCACTCCGGATTTTGGTCAACTGGGGACCGTTGCCCCTTTCGGACAAACTATAGGCTTATCTTGATTAGAAGCTGACTTTTGCTGAAGATCGATAAGGTATATTTTACTTTTTATATAAAGTCGGGGGTTACAGAGGGCAAGCACCCTCGCCCATCGATGCTCGAGTCCCTACGCCGCTCATGTACCCTACTGTCGTGCATGTTGTTGTGCTCTAATTGTGGGCTTGTGTTTGCAGATACGTGCTGTATGCTGCCTGCCAAATGCACGCACACACCGCGTCATGCATGTCGATGCTAGCTGCTTGCTGAGCTAATTTATCTTAAATAAAGGCATTATCTGTTTGCATGAATCTGCGACACCTACTCCCTCCTTGCCTGTTCTACCGTCTCCTTCGCCTTCTTTCTGCACTCCCATCTCTTTCCGGCCAGTATTTGCCCTCTCTCCTTTTGTCCTGTTCTCTTTATTGTCTATAATACCCTTGCCTTTGCGTATCTTGCCGTCTCCTCAATGGCACTATCCTCCTGTGATCTGTCCTGAAGTCCCTCTCGTCAGACTTGCCCTCACCTTGATGTGTCCTGGCCTTTCCTCATCTGTTTTACCATTTCGCCATTGTCTGCCTCTCGTCTTTCCGGCTGTCGTCCTTGTGTGCTTAAATCTTCTTTAATCTGACGTGCCTTCCCAGTGCCGTGCCCTGAAATATTCGTATCCTGCCCTGCCCTCCCCATTTCTCCCCTGCCCTCCATCCCTATCCTGCCCTGCCCTCCCCATTTCTCCCCTGCCCTCCCGCCCTCTTTCGATCTGTAAGGCCGTCTTCTCATCCACCCGGCCATGTGCCTCACCTGTCCTACCCTGCGTCTCTTCTGCCCAGCCCTTTTCTTTACCTTCTGTGCCCTCATTATGATTTTCCTGACCTCGAATTCTTTTGAACTGAACGCGTATTGTTTACCATTTCCTCGACTTTGTCTCTCCTGAACTTTCCTTGTCTGCCCTGCCCTCTCCTCCGTCTGTACTGCACAAACTCCCGTTCCTCCGTCTGAACTGCACTCACTCCCGTTCCTCCGTCTGTACTGCACTCACGCCCTCTCCTCCGTCTGTACTGCACTCACTCCCGTTCCTCCGTCTGTACTGCACTCACGCCCTCTCCTCCGCCTGTACTGCACTCACTCCCGTTCCTCCGTCTGTACTGCACTCACGCCCTCTCTTCCGTCTGTACTGCACTCACTCCCGTTCCTCCGTCTGTACTGCACTCACTCCCGTTCCTCCGTCTGTACTGCACTCACGCCCTCTCCTCCGCCTGTACTGCACTCACTCCCGTTCTTCCGTCTGTACTGCACTCATTCCCATCGACCCTAGTTTGCCACGCCATCCATTCAACCACCTTGAGTTCCCCTCAACTGTCCTGTCCTCTCATCTACCCCTCGTCTCCGTCGTTAACCCTGAAATTGCATGCGTATGTCTTTTTCGCTCCCTTGCTCTGTCCTCTGCATCTACCCTGCCTCTCCCTCTTTCACTCCTATCGTCTGCCCTGAATTGTCCCGTCTGATCTGTCCTTCTCTTGTCTACCCTGAACTTGCCTGCGTCTGACATCCCCATCACTCTCATCTGTTCTGCCCTGCTTATAGTCTGTCCTGTCTCTTTTTTGTTTTTACTGCTTCTGTCTTCCCCCTGATCTTCTCAACCCTTCACTTCCCTCATCGGCCCTGAGGTCTTCTTTATCTGCCCTGCTTTTTGTATGGACATGTCCTGTTTCCACTCATCTTGCTTGAAAATGCTGTGTATCCTGTGCCCTTGCTCCATTATTCTGCCTTCTCCACGCGTACTTTGCGCTCCCTTCCCTCGTCTCTGTTCTCCTGCCGACCTTCCTTCCCTCGTCTCTGTTCTCCTGCCGACCTTTCATCCCTCGTCTCTGTTCTCCTGCCGACCCGCTGCCTGTCCTGCTCTCACTTTTGTGCGCCCTGGGTACCCCCATCCCCTCCCCTCTTCTTTCGTTCGCTATTCCCTGGGTCTCTTGCCCTGTCTATCATCGACCGGCCTCGCATGTCTTGTCCGTATCTTTGCGATGTCTAGTTTGGTTACCACTATTTCACTTAAAACACGGAAAACCCTACGTCACTGAAAATGTCACTGGCAAGTACGACTGACCGTAGGTATCAGTAGCTCTTCAACAATTTGGAAGTTCTAGACGTGAAAGTTATTTATGACCACTACACATTTTTATCGAGGACATGTTAAAATCTGACTAAGTTCATAAAAAATGTTATCTAGCAACCCTTCCAATCGAAAATTCGCCAAACACGTTCTAAACGAGTGGTCGGCATGAAATGTAGGTAAATACTTTCTATTACTGCGAGCTCAGTGGCTAACAACAGGAGTCGCTGCCCCTTTGAGCCGATTTTAAGCACTGCGAATGATTCATCAGGAGGCCCCAAGAGTCGATCTCAGGAGTCCCCTTGGACTAATCTGAGGGACCTTTTTTTTTGGGGGGGGGCTTATCGACGCACCAACTGCCAGAGTCATATGGCGTCACCAACTCTTTCTCTGTTGGAAGGGTTTCTCGGGAGCCAGCTTGCTCCTTGTTCATGGTGAGCCGTCTATGGGTAGTGGGTTGTGATCTCTGATCCCTAGGTGGGGATTGCGCTTCTCTGTACTCGAGGGGCCTGTGTGGCCGCAGGAAACGACGGTTACGCCACAGCACCCGGCCGCTACTCAGCTTGAGCAGATAGTCTCGCCTGAATCCTACCCCGACGACGGTGCCGACGCTGTCCCACTGGGAGGTACGTGGGTCCTGGATGTCGGCGACGTTGCCGATCCGCAGTTGTGACAACGGGTGAGCTGTCAGGTCGTGTCTCCGCTTTTGCTCCTGGCGCTGGCGTGCGGCCCGCCTGTCGGCCTCGTCTGCTGCTGTTTGCCACTGACGCTGGCGTGCGGCCCGCCTGTCGGCCTCGTCTGCTACTGTTTGCCACTGACGCTGGCGTGCAGCCCGCCTGTCGGCCTCGTCTGCTGCTGTTTGCCACTGACGCTGGCGTGCGGCCCGCCTGTCGGCCTCGTCTGCTGCTGTTTGCCACTGACGCTGCCGTGCGGCCCGCCTGTCGGCCTCGTCTGCTACTGTTTGCCACTGACGCTGGCGTGCAGCCCGCCTGTCGGCCTCGTCTGCTGCTGTTTGCCACTGACGCTGGCGTGCGGCCCGCCTGTCGGCTTCGTCTGCTGCTGTTTGCCACTGACGCTGGCGTGCAGCCCGCCTGTCGGCTTCGTCTGCTGCTGTTTGCCACTCGGCTGCAAAGGAGCGGTAATGAGTGGGCACGTTGGAACGCATAGCATGACCGAACAAAATCTGTGCAGGCGATTTTCCGTCGGCGCGAGGCGTGTTTCTGAGCTCTATGAGCGCTCTGGCGAAAGCATCCTGATCAAGCTGACCCGTGGGCGATGTCTGGGATATGAGACGAGGGATTTCAGCTGGCGGGCGACAAAAACCAAGGAACAAATATTTGCGACCCCGTCTTCATTTACCCGAGGTTCTGGAGCATCCTCGGTACCAAGGCCTTCGGAACGCACTATGACGTTGTACACGAGGCAGGCGAAATATGGCACGACCCTTACGATATAAAGCGACGCAGAACAGACCATTGTTAATATGAATTATTATTAATTGTATTCAAATGAAATATTTAATTAGGCTCTTAAAGAGTGCCTTAGTGATGCAAGCACAATGAAAAAATTAGTGACAAAAAAATACAGATGCAAGCACAATGTGACCAAACATTGTATCATATCCGTCCTAGCACACTGATAAAATTTTTTACTCCCTAAAGGAGTAAAGTGGTCGTAGGTCTATTTGTCCCCCACCACAACACTTACCCTACCCACCGATTACTCTAACGTTATTCCTTAGTTTCACCTGAGTTACCTCTCAGTTATGCTTAGATGACACACTAATTACCCCTTATGGACACCAAAAATACACTGGACTAACCCTTATGATACCGTCTCACTGAAATTGTTTTTACTCCCTGCAGGAGTAAACTCCTTCTTTACACCTATTTTACCCCCTGTTTACGCTCACCTTTACTTAACAAATCCCAAAGTTACGCCAGTTCCACCTGTCAGTTATCCCCAAATGACACCATCAATACCCCATCGTTACACCTAATATACTAACGCTGGCGGATCTAGGCGGGGGGATTTCCCCTTCCCTCAAACCCCTGATTTTCCAAGAACACATTTTTCACGATTTTCGGCCCCTTACCCCCCTCTCCCAAACGTCGGCCTAGCTCCACCCCTGGAGACGCATGACTTAGCCCTATGATGTCCTCCTTATTACTGCTTAAAATGCGGCACTTCCTCCTGAAATCCAATTAAGAGAAATACGACGAAATTTCTTTATTCCACACCAACCAAGCATTGCCGGAGCCTACCGCTGCGAAGGAGCTCGTCCAACGACTACCAAAAACGAAATGAGGACGGATATCACCGTTCTGTATGAGTGGGCATAATACGAAACAAAACCTTACAAGCGCACTGATCCATTGGCGGACGCAGGGGGGGCACTCCGGCCATGCCCCCAAAGTACTAAAGGGGGCAAAACTATCTTTTGACCCCCCTCAAACGCCCTCAAAAATATTCGCTCGCTCCTCCCCCCCAGGAGAGCGATCGTGCATTTGGAGAGGTAGCTTATACTAGGTCTGTCGAGCACTGAAAAAGGTGTTTACAGTAGGTCTGTAGAGCAAAAGAATCTTTGCTCCCACCCCCCCCGGAGGAGAGGCAGACATGGGTTTGGCCCCCTAAAACTCGGGCCTCGTCCGCCCCTGCACTGATGATGTACATACACTGATCTATTGTCCTAAGATTTCTGCTTCGTTGTATCTTCTCCTATCATGCAAATATTGATATGAGAATGCCAAAACAGATCATTGATACAGAGGACATACCAACGTCGCCACGCCTTCTTCTTGATTCACACTGTCTTGCCCATTCAGGAGAGGTATTTGGCTTGTTTCAGCATCTAAAAGAGAACACGATTGTTTGAAAATATCTTGAATAGAATCTAAATAATAAAACTCAGTAATCACAATAAACAATGACAAAGTTCACGCAACCGATGATTACTCTGCACCCTGCGTAAATAAACTGCACAAAGATGGCGGCCGAACGCGCAATTCAACAGGGTACCGTTGGTGTAAGAATGTGGTAGCGGTGGTGTCATATCGGAGTAATATGTGCCGCAACAATAGCGTATGGACTGGATTATCCAAGAGTCTTTCTGGCGTAAAATGGTAGTAACTATGCATTTTGATCTGTGTGAGTATCCAGAGAGTATCAGTGTGGAAAAGTACTCCCATTGAATGCCCTTCAGCTCCGCTTACACCGCAATTATTCCACCGAGGTATTGTTTATTATTGATAAGCCGGGAGTAGCAGTGTGATATGGATCGAGTTGAAGTGTATGTTGAGAGTGAAAACTTTTTTTCAGTGCAGCCCTCAATGAGCCTCTTATGGGAATCACATTTTCAGACATGACCTCCAAAGAAAACAATAATGCATAATATAAGTCTACCTTTAAGTCTACCTACCTAAATTGTGTATGTTTTAACATGCGCCCTACTGGGTGGAGGTGAAAAAATTTTCCCCCTGCTGGTGTTTCCCAAATAGCACAACAACGAATACACGTAGCACAGCACAATTTACAACACCTGATTCGCAAATGTGTTCATGCACCTGGCCTAATTTTTTTCGTTCAGATCATGGAGTAATTCAAGATCAAGCAACCTAACCCCCAAACCCAAATTCACGAGTTTGCAGCGGCGCCAAAGGAACATCTGGCAACCGATCAGTACCAAACTATCCTACAATGATGAGATCATTGGGGTGGTCTACAAATCTTCTATCTCGAAAGTTTCACATTATTGACCTAAGATGCGAGTAATTTTTTGCTCAGTCCACTATAAGTATTTAGTAAAAAAATATAAAGGGCTGACTTTGAGTAAATATTTGATAGACCAAATTAAAGATTCTCATACCATGTATTCTTGCCACAGCCTTGACCATTAATTTGTGTTTTTGAACATCTGACCTTTCAAAAGTCATGTAAAGTCACGTGAGTACACAGTGATTACTTTGGCAATTACTTCGCACCGCATTGCGATAGAGCTTCCATCTTGCTTTTATAGTGTTTATCTTGTCTCGGGGAGTCTATTAATATGCAACAAGACTGTAACAGATCACCATGAGACTCTGATCTAGCCGCAAGTCTGGCTATTTTCCATTTGACGTGGCATGGTCATATTATACATAATTCGACTTTCCACGATTAGAAGACTCCAATGATGCCTAAATATTTTCTCGAGCTACGCTCAGTAAAATATATAGAACCAATCTACATAGCCCCGACTTAAGCCTATAGAATATTCTTTGATCTCCGGTGACCTCAATATTGACCTGACAGACATAGTCATATAATTTCTCTTCGTTTCGTCAAGGGATTTCGCTCATTGTCTGTAATTTTGCTTTAACTTTCCAGGAAATTAGCTACGGCAGCGGGGTGCGTGTTAGGCATGGGTGGATACAGGTTTTCTATTGAGAGAGGCACATTGACCAGGTTTGCACCAGGTAGTGCCGAAGCGCAGTGTAGTATAGTCGGGGACTTAATCAGAGGGTAACCACTCCCCCGTTTTTGCCGCTCTGAATTCGCCCTCGACACCTTGGTGCCAGAAAAAAAACATTCAATCAGTGAGTAAATATCGATGGAAAAGCCAATCGTGCATGGTGCTTTATATTTGGACAAAAGAAAGGCATATCTATAATTGACATAGGGTGCCCAGTTCAAAATGTTGCTTCGAATCCGTAATGAGGCAAATATACTCACTGACTTACACTCTCACCACAACAATTTTTTAACAGGCAGCCCAAAATATACCACGCTAACATATTACTGTAGAAAAAGCCAAATATCACGCTATGCCAGATAGGACCCAGATTTTTAGCTCTTTCCCTTATTCAGCTGCTGTGCAATGACTAAAACCAGCCTTATGTTCATCTTACATAAAGTCGGTCATTATATCCCGTGTTAAATACTCGACGAAGTCTTAGAATTCCATCAGATATATCCATTACAAACCAACACAAAATGGCATGCTGGAAAAAACGTCATAGCATTGCACTCATCAGTGGGAGTAAGCCGGCGTAATTGTTGAGTTCGTTTCACCGTTAGTGCCCTATGAATTTTCTGAGGGGTGTGAGCAACCTCGGTGTGCACTCTTTCTGTACCGACCCCGGGAACGAACCAATCGACTCGTGTATCCGGATGCCTGTTTTGCTTGTGTTTTTTCTTAAATATTTTTGCGTTCCCAACCCGGGAACATTTTTATACATTTGCACCACGCACACACTATGTATGTACACGGCAGCGGGGCTTACGCTTATCGGCACCCTTGCGGGACAGTCATGTCCGCATGCTCCATGTCACGCGTCCCACTGTACCAGGCAGTAGAGCTATCCCGATTTATCGGGCCCGGCGGAATAGAGGACTGCTCCGGTGACACGCAGCGAGGCCGTGCTCTCGGGCGGTGCCACCGGACTGGTGGATCTATTGAAAGGCAGATCAAGCCCGTGCCTCCAATAACAAGGGCACTGGTTGGTCAGCGGAAGTCCCTTGTCAAGGCGGGCACAACCCAGTGTACTGCCATCTCCTGGGTAGGAGGCGGTCGAGGAAAACACTGCCACAGATGAGCTTTGATCCAAGGACCTCCCCCACTCGACCGAGGCGCTTTAACCAACTGCGCCACGGCAGTGGGCTATTATGCTTGTGTCATTCGAGAAGGGGGACTTTGAGTTTGGTTCGTACCAGCAGTAAGCAAATGAATTCTACAAGAACAGCGTTGACAAAGTTTGGATATGAATTACAATATTTTCGTTGGATATCTGTTATTTGACTATACATGTTTGACAAAGAGAAAAAAGACTTTAAGAGCCTATTCAAATGTTTCATTTGAATACAATTAATAATAATTGATTTTTACAATGGTCTGTTCTGCGTCGCTTTATACCGTAAGGGTCGTGCCATATTTCGCCTGCCTCGTGTACAACGTCATAGTGCGTCCCGAAGGCCTTGGTACCGAGGATGCTCCAGAATCTCGGGTAAATGAAGACGGGGGTGACAAATATTTGTTCCTTGGTTTTTGTCGCCCGCCAGTTAAAATCCCTCGTCTCATATCCCAGACATCGCCCACTGGTCAGCTTGATCAGGATGCTTTCGCCAGAGCGCTCATAGAGCTCAGCGAGCTCAGAAACACGCCTCGCGCCGACGGAAAATCGCCTGCACAGATTTTGTTCGGTCATGCTATGCGTTCCAACGTGCCCACTCATTACCGCTCCTTTGCAGCCGAGTGGCAAACAGCAGCAGACGAGGCCGACAGGCGGGCTGCACGGCAGCGTCAGTGGCAAACAGCAGCAGACGAGGCCGACAGGCGGGCCGCACGCCAGCGTCAGTGGCAAACAGCAGCAGACGAGGCCGACAGGCGGGCCGCACGCCAGCGTCAGTGGCAAATAGCAGCAGACGAGGCGGGCAGCACGCCAGCGTCAGTGGCAAACAGCAGCAGACGAGGCCGCACGCCAGCGTCAGTGGCAAACAGCAGCAGACGAGGCCGACAGGCAGGCTGCACGCCAGCGTCAGTGGCAAACAGCAGCAGACGAGGCTGACAGGCGGGCCGCACGCCAGTGTCAGTGGCAAACAGCAGCAGACGAGGCCGCACGGCAGCGTCAGTGGCAAACAGCAGCAGACGAGGCCGCACGCCAGCGTCAGTGGCAAACAGCAGCAGACGAGACCGCACGGCAGCGTCAGTGGCAAACAGCAGCAGACGAGGCCGCACGCCAGCGTCAGTGGCAAACAGCAGCAGACGAGGCCGACAGGCGGGCTGCACGCCAGCGTCAGTGGCAAACAGCAGCAGACGAGGCCGCACGGCAGCGTCAGTGGCAAACAGCAGCAGACGAGGCCGACAGGCGGGCCGCACGCCAGCGTCAGTGGCAAACAGCAGCAGACGAGGCCGCACGGCAGCGTCAGTGGCAAACAGCAGCAGACGAGGCCGACAGGCGGGCCGCACGCCAGCGTCAGTGGCAAACAGCAGCAGACGAGGCCGACAGGCGGGCCGCACGCCAGCGTCAGTTCATTTATTTTTTATTTATACATCGTTGATGAGCAACAGGTAAACCCCAATTACAGCTCAAGTCACGTTGGTAAAACACACATATTTACAAAACACATTAAAAGAGATGATGTAAATAAGCGCTTAAATGACCGATGCGCATGTAACCCTTAGTGGGCGACCAATATCACAGCATGCATGAGCTTAAAATATCCGATGAGGTGGACATGGCATACACGAATGACTAAAATGTATTGTATGCCAATAATCCAGTGTCCCAAAACCTGGGGTGCTGGGTGCAGAACGACACCCAGTCAAGCAGAATTTTCCACTCACTTTTATATTCTTTTTGCTGACTTTTCCACTCAATTCCAACAATACTGCTTACTACTATTGAATTTTACTCAACAATACTTACTACAAAGGCCAGTTCCATTGCCTCCTCTATCAACGTTCACTGGAAAAAGAGAGCAGTAGAACCGACTAGAAGATCGCCAAATTAACTCGGCTTTTATGGGCTTCTTTCGCTTTTCTGGAAGAAAATCTGGCGATTTCTATTTTTCTGGCCAATTATACCTGGCATCCTTGTCTCCACCGATTTCAGTGGAACAACTGAATCGAAATTCTGGCGCGGGCAAGACGCTCAGTGCCCCCCGCCCCACCGGAAAAAGTTCCAATGGGTGAACACCGCCACTAAATTCCACCACTCACAAAATTGATGAGTGGAAAATTAGACACCCTAGCCTTGTGTTGCCAAAAAATGAGCTGACCGCTTTGAAAGAAACATTTCTGGAAAGCAGTTTAACTGTGCACATGATTTCTAGGCTTACGTCCTTGAAATTTTTTTTGCATTTCTGGTACTGAGAATAGTGAAAAACCATTTTTGATCATATTGTTGTTAAAAGCAATTATCTTGAAAATTTTATGCTAAGCAGCATATTTTTTGACATTGTATGGTAGAAAATTGACCATTTATTGCGAAGAAAATATTTTGTATCCATATCAGCCCTTCATTGCTGCGTCCACGCCCTGTGACACCCACATCCACTCACGACACCCTACGACACCCTAGGCATAAATACCCTGATATTTAAGTTGAACTGAAAGTGTACGGTACTTGAATACATTGAAACTTTACATTTTCATTAAATGATTTTTTGGGCAACAAGAATGCATCCAGTTACCCTTGAAACA
Organism: Lepas anatifera; assembly: GCA_034440635.1. Lineage (NCBI taxonomy): Eukaryota > Metazoa > Arthropoda > Thecostraca > Lepadidae > Lepas > Lepas anatifera. The sequence continues at coordinate 37,185 of JAOTON010000140.1, forward strand.
TCGGCACTTTTTTGTATGGCTGATCTACGGCGTGGACTTACCAAATCGCCGTCTTTACATCTAGTAAATAAAAGCAGCATCTTTAGGCTTTTTGAAAGCCCGCTTTCTTATTCGTTATCAACAAAACATTATTAGTCTTCCTCTTGGGGTGCTTTTAGTTTTATAGTTTTCTAGTCTATAAGGATTTAGAAAATTAATTTAGAGCAGTTTTTGAAATGCAAATTATGTGGCTCATGCGACCAGCAAGCGGCAGGCGATCAGAAATTTAAAGTAGTAGTCGCTCTGACGCTGTCGCAACCCGCCGCGCCTGGCTGATTGTAGACGAAAGGAAGAAACAACAGCAGCAGAAAGAAGAAGGCTGTAGCTTCGATTAGATTGATAGAAAGCAGCATATTTGTATGAAGGTGAGTATATATGTGAAGAGGAGCAGGGGAATTGACAGGTAAAGAAAAGAACCTTTTAGCAAGAGTCTGGTAGAGTTTATTGCCATGATAAAAAGTTTGTAGTTTCGTCTGGGTTAGTTAAGTGTAAACCAAGGCTCTACTGGGCCCTAGCATAGGTGTATGCGAGGTGCAGTGATTGAGGTCAGGAGGGGCCTCCATTCCGATAACTATAGGTATAGGAGGGGCGTTGTCCCGGACAGAAAAACTGTACATTGTGCGGTTAGATAATTAATTTTGGCACTAGGTATTGCATGAAAAAATCCCTTTTCATTTTTCACCACCTGCCGGTCTCGGAGCCCCCTCTGCAGAGTTGGTCTAAGGTGGCGCCCGATATTTCGTCTCAGGGGCCCTCAGGGTCCCAGGAGCTGGTCGTGTGGGAGAGGAGAGGAGAGGAGGGGCACAAGAGTTGGTCTAGGGAAGCCCCCCCCAGAGTTGATCTTCATCCCACAAATGTTAGTCTTTGTGGCTCCCAGAGTTCTTTCCCCCGAGGGTTGGTCTCAGAGGCCCCCCAAAATGTTTTTATTTGTTGCAATTCACCAATTCCTTAAAAAAATTGGAGACTGCATCAGGGTTTTCAGTTGGTAAATATTTACCTGCTTAACCCAAATTTTTCACATGGTAATGGTGAAAAATGCAGCTTGGGGACGATTTAAAATATTTACTTTGAGAAAATTAAAGGAAATATCCATCCCTCAGTTCAAACAAGGGCTCTGATAGTTTACCACCTGAGTACCCAAATTAGAATTTTTTCTCCGCCATACATTTTGAGGGGAATTTTCCACTCACTCGCCATACATTCCGAGCTGAATTTTCCACTCGACACCCTAGCGCAAAACCTATTTTGGGTCACTGCAATAATCAACGGCCATGGTCTAGATGTAAATTAAAAATTTGGGTAAACATATTGATGAATACATGATGGGATGATGAACAGGGCAATGGTACACGGTAAAAAACATGATAAAACATAAAAACAAAACACGCATGAATCACTAAGGCATCTGTTTAACATACTTGCGTACCTGAGATCTGAACTGGCCAAAAGTGGATCTAAAAGGGTCTGCGCGTTGGCAGGCAGTGAGAAAAGAGTTCACTGCAGAGGCAGCACGACAGAACAGTCCAGATCTTATCGTTTCCACCCTGGCATAAGGTACGTGTAGGAAAGTTCTATTTCCCACTCTCGTGTTTCGCGAGAGTGGCAAACAGCAGCAGACGAGGCCGACAGGCGGGCTGCACGCCAGCGTCAGTGGCAAACAGCAGCAGACGAGGCCGACAGGCGGGCCGCACGCCAGCGTCAGTGGCAAACAGCAGCAGACGAGGCCGACAGGCGGGCCGCACGCCAGCGTCAGTGGCAAACAGCAGCAGACGAGGCCGCACGGCAGCGTCAGTGGCAAACAGCAGCAGACGAGGCCGACAGGCGGGCCGCACGCCAGCGTCAGTGGCAAACAGCAGCAGACGAGGCCGACAGGCGGGCCGCACGCCAGCGTCAGTGGCAAACAGCAGCAGACGAGGCCGCACGGCAGCGTCAGTGGCAAACAGCAGCAGACGAGGCCGACAGGCGGGCCGCACGCCAGCGTCAGTGGCTAACAGCAGCAGACGAGGCCGACAGGCGGGCCGCACGGCAGCGTCAGTGGCAAACAGCAGCAGACGAGGCCGACAGGCGGGCCGCACGGCAGCGTCAGTGGCAAACAGCAGCAGACGAGGCCGACAGGCGGGCCGCACGGCAGCGTCAGTGGCAAACAGCAGCAGACGAGGCCGCACGGCAGCGTCAGTGGCAAACAGCAGCAGACGAGGCCGACAGGCGGGCCGCACGCCAGCGTCAGTGGCAAACAGCAGCAGACGAGGCCGCACGGCAGCGTCAGTGGCAAACAGCAGCAGACGAGGCCGACAGGCGGGCCGCACGCCAGCGTCAGTGGCAAACAGCAGCAGACGAGGCCGACAGGCGGGCCGCACGCCAGCGCCAGCCTGACTTGGTATTGAGCTGCTCTGGGGGCCTCTTGAGCTGGTCTTGAATAAATGGGGAACAAGAACGCAATGCAAACTCCCCTTTTAAAATGGAGCTAACGAGGAATGAGCTTCGCTAAAACGGCTTGTGATGCATTGGCACCCCTGATTATATATTTTTTTGTACTGGTGGTTTCTGGGGATGGGTGATAAAAAGGCATATGCCCCTGAGCTTAGAGCACAGTCCCCTTTACTAGGATTTCTACTAATTAATTAAAATGAAAAACTAGTTTCTCACAATTTTCAGCCCTCACCATCCCCATCCAAACCACCGGCCTATTTACCTTTTCTATACTCCAACTGGAACCAATCCTTGACAACATGGGACTTTCTAAACGTGTTAAAAAGCGTCTCCCAAATTAGTCAGGCAGTAAACATTGTATTCTTCCAACATCACTATGCCACTCCTCCTCCCAGGCTCTTGTGGGAGCCGCGGAACTTAATCCGGGTTCAACCAGGGCTCACTCGTCACTACAAAACCGGTGGGCATAACAAATGAATTTTCGACTCCAATATGTCCCGACATAGCGACATATATCACAGGCTCCGCTGATTTCTCTTATGTTAAGTATTGGCATGAGTTGGCTGATTTGTCCTTGAATCTATTAAAAACAGTCGTGTTTTGGCTGCTTTCATGACATTTCGGTGATACTTTTTTCCTTTTTTCCGGTTTTAATCGAATGTTTATTTTCCATGAATGCTTTATTTACATATTTCCTTCAGGAAAAGTACGCAAAAGTTGATAAAATTTAGGATGTAGTAAGTTTTTAGGTTACGTTAAAAAGTTCCCTTTTTCTCCCGGGGTGCCCCTCTAAGGTGGTGTGCCCTCCCATACCAAAGCTCTGTCAGCGCTCCTTACGCTACCACATAATGTAAAGCCTTTTACTCTCCATTTGCAACTAGACTTGAAACGACTCAAGTTGGTATGAACGTTGGACAGCTTGGTTGCCCGGCATCATTGTAGCAGTTTGAAATGGACATCGATGAAGTGCATAACGATCCAGCGAAGGGTGGCCTACTAATCGACTCTTAAAACTGGTCGTCATATATTGACTGTACTAATGTAACTCCTGCAAGATTGTTATCAGTTACACGTTGCTAACCAGCCAAGAGCGTCCTTTGCATAATGCATTGGTGGTGTGCCCTGTGCCATGCTCCCAGTTGTATTGCCATGCTACTAAGTGGTGTGATAGGGATCTGCAAAGGCGGCTCCATGTTAAGTTAGCTAGCTTTGTAGCCCATCAAAGTTGAATGATTTTTTTGCGATTCTACTTTTGGTGGGCCCGTTGTAATTTGGCAAGCGCGCCGACAGAATGACGTTAGTGACAGGGCGGAGCCAGAAAGAAACAGGGACAGGTGCCCGCCCCTTCCCCTCCCCTCACCGCTGTTCAAGGAAGGAAACAGGGACAGGTGCCCGCCCCCTTCCCCTCCCTCACCGTTGTTCAAGGAAGGAAACAGGGACAGGTGCCCGCCCCTTCCCCTCCCCTCACTGCTGTTCAAGGAAGGAAACAGGGACAGGTGCCCGCCCCCTTCCCCTCCCCTCACCGCTGTTCAAGGAAGGAAACAGGGACAGGTGCCCGCCCCTTCCCCTCCCCTCACCGCTGTCCAAGCGCCCTTCTCCTTTCTTTATATGTTTACGTCCCCGGCCCAGGGACTTTTTACATGTTGCCCCACACAGACAGGCACACGCACTATGTTCATTTGCATACACTATGCAAACTGTACATTATGTACTACCCCCTGTAGTTGAATTTGTATACACTAGACGCCACAGGTTTTGTTCTTTTGTCAGCAAGTTATTGCCTACTGAGTCATAATTGAGCTTTAAACTAAAAAAGTGTGCTCCCTGCTATCGATTGCGTGCTCACTAAAACTCGGCAGTCTCGAATTTTACAATGGAAACGTTTTGAAAAAAACACGTAATGTGCACGAGAATGCCGCAGAAAAGGTTTCTGCAAATTATTTTCAAAGCATGAGATTGATAACCATATTTGTCTTTCTTATCGTGGCCGAGGGAGGAAAAGTTCGCCAGAAATTATCCCAAAGCAGCCGAGCCTAGCATAGGCGGATCCAGGATTTCCGATCGGGGAAGGGGCACATGGTCGGGGGGAGCAATTTTGGACACAAAGCTTATCAGTACGATGCAAAATTCTGTCGTTGGGCGCCGGTGCTCGCGTCGCGGCCGGCAGGTGGGAAAAAATATTTCAGGTGGAGTTGGTACTGTGTACACATTCAATTACAGGGCGCTATATATGGGGGTATTCTGCTTTTGACAATAGTTTTGATACGCACGTGGGGACTTTGGAATCCCGTTCCATATTCCATCCGATTTATCGCGGCCAATGTGCAGAATTTTGGACCAGTAGGGGAGACCAGGGCAAAACGGACAGCCTAAGAGTTTTTCTAGCATAACAAGCTCAATAGCGGGCCGAAAATTTTGAGCTATACACCCTGAGGTAGCCTTATGAATTGTGTCTCTAATGTAAGAGTATCAAGTTAAAAAATTCATTTGGAAAAACATGGCAGTAAAATATATAGGCTAATGCTTTTTGTCCATTTTGCCCCAACCCTGGGGCATATTGGTTTTCAGGAAGGGGCAAAATGGACAGTATGACCTGCTGGCTTTGTACTTTGCCCGGGCACCCCCAAATATATATAAATCCACATCCCTGGTAGCGCGGGTAATATGGCAAAAACATCATATTTTCGTTAAAGCATGAACATCTATTAACTCAGTGAAAATTTTAAACTGCTCTTATTTTGGCACAAAACTGCCCCCAGCCTGGACCCGCCCCTGCCTTGTTTTCTCGCTGTTTCTTTGACCTTACAAAAATTACAAAATACATAACATAAATCGACCTAAGTGATTGGGGTTACCAGACCATCAAAGACCATTTTACACCATTAGTTCATTTTGCCCCTTCCGTTTTGCCCCACATCTTCTCCGATTCAAGTTTTCACGTGTCGGAAAAAATAGCGAGTTTTAATGTTTGAAATTACCCTTACCCTAAATCTACACTGCCACTTATTCAGACATATCACCATCAGAACTGAACTCAGTTTGCTACTCGAAAAAACGAAGATTTAAAACTTGTAAATATCGTAATACTCACAGGAAAATCCTCTCCAGCCAGCCTGCGTCGAAATGATGTCGCTAACTGACGATATACACGCCATATTCTGACGTCCTTTGTCTAAAGCAGTAGTTCATCTTCTAAAATCTAGATAGAAACACCAGTAAGATACCGAAATAGCTAAAAATCCGTTTTTCCCCAAAGTCCGTTTTGCCCCGGCCTCCCCTATTTGGGACTCTTCGGACCGGGCGCTTTAAACTGTGTTCGAGGATGTTTAAGTTAAGGTCAATTTTGGTGCTGCTAGTATTGTCGTATTGAAGTTGTTTAGCCGAACAACAATATATTTGTTTTTTTCTGATTTTATGCACGGCACATGTTCTGGTTCGTCGACTCACTACGATGCTTCTTGTTCCTTTCGACCCAGTAGAATTTATCCCTGAGCCTATAAAATAAAGCAAGCTTAAAAAACGCTGCGTTCAAAAATTCCGCTCACAAACCTGTTTTAATTCCTATATTGAGGTTCTGGTGCACGTTTGTTTTAATTCCGATATTGAGGTTCTGGTTCACGTTTGTTTTAATTCCGATATTGAAGTTCTGGTGCACGTTTGTTTTAATTCCGATATTAAAGTTCTGGTGCACGTTTTGCGCTGGATATGCCCTGTCTTATGTCTTAACGCAATGTCCACTCGCAGTAATTCTCAAACGACAGAAATCCCCTCACAAATTTTGACAATGAGCTCTTGCACGGGCCATATTTATCGCTCAGCAGCATTGCTGTGAGCTAAGACTTTCTACTCATCGTCAGCATCCGAAGCGATGTTTTGCTCATTGCACGCAACACTGTAAAGAGACGTTACGATCTTTTGAGGAAGACAGGGGCTGGAACTCAACGAGTTCCCGAGACGGCTGAACCATCTGCGCGCAAGTGTAGAATTGTGCATGTGTGCCCGCGTCTGGATGTGTGTAGGCCAGGCTTTTACCCTTCGTACGTTGATGAAGGCATATTTTCTGCTGTAACTAGTTGGATTACCTTTGTTACAGTGGAAATTGTGGAAACCTTTACTGTGGACATAATGTGCCCCTTGAAGCTAATTTTGTGCTTGGGATTGTCGTGTGCAGCATGACATTTCAACAGGTGTCTTACATTCTCATGTCTCTGATTTCCTGGAACTTTCCCCACAGGGTATTGAAACGCCCTAACACACCAGTGACATTCTTATGTCGCCAGATGCAATGGCTCAGCAGTTATATCCTCCAGGAAGTTTTATACTTTGCCCGCGCAGCAATTTCTTGTTCATGCATTTTACCCGGTTCAACTAATATTGAATGGGTCGAATGGAATATTACAGCGTTTGAAAGCAGTGCATAAACAAAGGGGTGATCATTTTCAAATATTTCCTTTTTCAAGAAAGAAGTTGTAATTGAAGGGAATGTGGCACATTAGTCGAATCCTGGAATTTAGTGTAACTAGGCGTCTTTTGAGCCGAAAATAATGAAACCACTCATGATTTCTCTGCAAAATGTACAATAAGCTCATTTTTTATTTGTAAAATGCTCCTCTAGGGAAATAAATACATATCTGCCTGTGGATGATGTCATGATCTGGCAACCACTACCATACTCGAATTGCTTCAAGGGCTTCGATTGGCTGATGCTCACCGTGACGTCAGCATATGTCGTCACACCAACAGCCATGACAACTGTGGCCTGCTGCTAAGGGTACATGAGGGGTACATTGCAGGTAGGTTTTAGCTTTTTTCTACGGAAATCTCGAGTTCCAAGACAAATGACATATTGAGTACCGGGTTTTCTGACATGCTTTACAACTTGGCTATCTCAGTTAAAATCGCGTTATGAAGGTGCCACATTAGCTTTAATCTACAAATTTAGCTCATTAACAAAGGTTTTTAAGTCCGGATTTGAAACTTCTAGCATAGAGTAAAATAGTATGTCTCAGAGTGTTGAAATACAAATTAAAATCGTGGAAATTGCTTCTAAACCTGATAAAACCCGTAAGATATGGGTCATTCCAGGACAAATCGTCCAGGTAGGCACCAAAAGTTCACCATGACCCCTCTGATTTCCACCAAGTTTTGTACCCAAGGTCCCCTATACAAAAGAAAAACTTGGGCCTATTTTTAGGTCGCAAGGTCAAAGAGGTCACCAGATAGAGGTCATCGAAATTTCGAGGTCAACGCAAACATGCAGAAATAATTTTGTATTTTAAAATTGGCTCATCGAACTTAATTAATATTGATACCAATTTATAAAAGATGCAACGGGATAGGTACAAGAAATAAAAACGTTGACCTCAGGTCAGGTTTGGACCTCGTGACCTTGGGACCTTTTCTTTAATTTTTTTTGAAAAGTCCTATTTTCAAATTTTTCATTGTTTTCACTGGGGGTCCTCTGGTTATAAGCTAACCAGTGGTGGGTGATTACGAGTACCTTTGTAACTCAGATTAAGTAATAGGTCACAGAGGTCATTACCTAGGGTAAAACGCTCATTGCAAGTACCTTTCCACCAGATACGCTACAACATGGCTGATATGGATGTCAAATCAAAGCTGATCACCTACCTACCACATATTTGGCACCATTACATGTGCATTGGATCTGAAACGACCCTTATAACCTGACTAAATGGCCTAGCTTGACCTTATATGTCATTTAAAAGAAAAGTACGCAAATACGTCGCTACGATTTTATTTCAAGGCTTGATAGGTTCATGGTGTTCCAGATATGTTGGAGCATTACAAAGTTATGCCGAACTCGGGTGACCTTAGTTCATGACCTAAGATAACCTTTAGTTCATGACCTAAGATAACCTTTAGTTCATGACCTAAGATAACCTTTAGTTCATGACCTAAGATAACCTTTAGTTCATGACCTAAAATTTCCTCTGCTATTTTATCACATTACACCATAGTCGAGACGCCTACCATTTGAAAGGCCATTTGACGCCAGTTTGGTGTTATCAGATGCTTCTCACATGTAAAGATCCTGTGGATGGAACATGACATCTCCCTGTAGTATAATTGGTCTTGAGTTGTACGCGTTGCGGCAATAAATATGCAATCATAAACAATACAACGACAATATCATATTTCTTCACCGCAGTGATACCTTTCACTGCGGCTCTATACTAACCACACTCATACTCTTACTAATAATCTAACTGTCCTCTCACACTTCTCTTTTTCTCTGCGCGGCGGCTGCCCAGCCGGAGAGGGGAGCTGCAACCTCACCTCCGGGTTGCAGGGTAAATTCGCGGCACCCTGGCCAGGTGTTTAGCGCAGTTTCTAAAATATGAAAATTATTGATTTAACGGAGGATTTCGAGTAACGTAGACAAGCGGACATCAGTAGCTGACACACAAAATTCTAAATTCTAAATTCCAAATTCTAAATTTAAGGTCTTCAACCATAGAGATAACCTTCGCACTCTGCGGGTCTAAGTTTATAAAAAGAACTCCCTTGGCATGGCTATGCCATTGCCACGACCGTCCATTCGCAAGCTGAAACATCTTGCAACCCATTACTTGAAATAATTCCCATTGCTTTAACATACTAACGTAGCTTGCCCTCACGCAAAATTCTAAAATTCTCCCACACACTCCTTTAGAGGCGGGCAAAGGTGCTATGCACAGAACGCCTTATAAAAAGCCTTTGACTTTGACTTTGACTAAACGACAAAACTGGAAAAAGTTTGTTTCAACATCTGCTACGATATCAACCGCCAAAATTGGGACAAAAAGTTTGTTTCAGCGTCTGATATGCTCATAATTTCATTCAACATTTTTCACTTCCACGCAGAATTCAGCCCTGGACACTTCGAACACAGTCCTCGTCAGAGGACGACATATGTTACGCAGCAGTTGTCGTCATACCCAGCGGAACGATACGATGGAATGCTTTAGTGCTTTTTCCCGCCTGGTATCACGGGAGCGTTTTTTTTAACTTACTGGCCATAGGTACTGGCTAAAGCAGCACTCGTCACAAAAATAACGTAATACTATCCCTGAGGCTCATTTCGCAGTAAGCGAAAAATTGTTCTTAACCTTGACCGGAGCACGATTATTGATGGCGAAAGGGTGGGCAATGACATTGGTGGATCCAGGAGCAGCTTTAGTAGGGGGTCAAAACAACATTTTGGGTGGGACTAAATCAAGAAAAAATAGCACAAAACAAAGTATTTTTTAAGCAAAAAGTGGCAAAAGAACGGTCCTTTTGGGAGCAAAAGATATTATTCTAGGCTTCGGAGGGAGGCCATGGCTCCTTTGGCCCCCTTGGATCCGCCATTGGACAGTGACAAATTGCACCTGTCCCGTTTCAATTTTTCAGGTTTTTTTACTCCTTGTTTCAGCGGTGAGAATTTATTTGTTGAAGCTCTTACCATGAAGAGGAACTCAAACAGAAAGTTAGTTAAATCTATATTGTGCGGAGTTAATCTGAAAGTTGACACCAGCACTTGAACGAGCATGCCTAAAAAGGTATTGTCAAAAATGTAAACTGTGGGTATTTGTTTGCAAGCATGTAAAAGCCCTTGTACGATGACTACTTATTCCAAATGCGCCTAGGCGTAGGAACGGGGGTGCCAGAGACGCTATGGCCCACAGGAGGGGGGTGCCAGAGATGCTGTGGCCCACAGGAGAGGGGGTGCCAGGAACGCCATGGCCCACAGGAGGGGGTGCCAGAGACGCTATGGCTCACGGGAGAGGGGGTGCCAGGAACGCCGTGACCCACAGGAGGGGGGTTCCAGAGACGCTATGGCCCACAGGAGCGGGGGGGTGCCAGAGACGCTATGGCCCACAGGAGAGGGGGTGCTAGGAACGCCGTGACCCACAGGGGGGGGTTGGTGCCAGAGACGCCATGGCCCACAGGATGAGGAGGTGCCAGGGGCGCCATGGCCCACAGGAGGGGAGGGGGTGCCAGAGACGCTATGGCCCACAGGAGGGGACGGGGGTGCAAGAGACGCTATGGCCCAAAGGAGCCACAGGAGAGGGTGCCAGGGGCGCCATGGCCCATAGAAGGGGGGTGCCAGGGGCGCCATGGCCCTCAGGAGGGAGGGTGCCAGGGGCGCCATGGCCCACAGGAGGGGGTGCCAGGGGCGCCATGGCCCACAAGAGGGGGCGTGCCAGAGACGCTATGGCCCACAGGAGGGAGGGTGCCAGCGGCGCCATGGCCCACAGGAGGGGGGTGCCAGGGACGCTATGGCCCACAGGAGGGAGGGTGCCAGGGACGCCATGACCCCACAGGAGGGGCGGGGTGCCAGGGACGCTATGACCCACAGGAGGGGCGTGGTGTCAGGGGCGCTATGGCGGATAGGAGGGGGTGCCAGGGACGCTATGACCCACAGGAGGGAGGGGGTGCCAGGGACGCCATTGACCACAGGAGGAGGGTGCCGGGGACGCTATGGCCCACAGGAGGGGGGTGCTAGGGGTGTCATGGCCCATTGGGAGAGGGTTGCCAGGGGCGCCATAGCCCACAGGGGAGGGGAGTGTGAGGGACGCCATGGCCCACAGGAGGGGGAAGGGGGTTGCGAGGGGCGCCATGGCTTCCCAATGTTCAAGATCCTTACCTCTGACCCTACGGCGTTGAAATGAAATAAACGACTCAAAAATACACTCTGCCCACAATGTTCGGCACGTTCCTGCACCCATGCCAATAGGTCAGCACTACCCTGCTTATTACTTAGGTGTATCAAGGACCACGGTACCGCGATCGTTCAGCAGTGTTCTTATATTTATTGTTGTATTTTATATTGATCTTCATAGGCCAGTGATTAGTAACATTGTGATTATGTTGCCTCCAATTACAGCTCACGTTGTTTCGTTAAATCGTTCATCAAGTTACTATCACAAAACACTCAGCATATTCTAATCGTCAGCTGTTTATCATGCTTCTTTACGTGAGATTTCAAAGCAGTAGGGGATTGGGGAAAATATTATTGAGGCAGAGAATGAACCAATGCGTTTGTGCTTGCCAAAATTAGGAAAAGCATCCCCCGTTTTACCTTTTCAACCGTTGTAAATTAAACATAAAACAAATAATGATAGGCTGTGGAGTGCTGAGGCGAGGTCTGGGTACATTATGACTGATATTTTTATTCGACCTTCCTGATTCTGATGAAGGACTGTGCCCGAAAATATAATTTAAGTGTATTTTACATTCAGGATTCGAGGATATACATCGAGGTATATATGTTACGGGCAGTATGGGATTTCAGGCAGTTTGCAAACTGCCTAGGCATTTTGCAAATTGCCCAGAAAGCAGGGCAGTTTGCGAACTGCTGGCCATTTGGTCAGTTTGCAAATTGCCCAGGCATTTTGCACAGTGCCCGGCTCTCCAGTCATTTCACGAACTGCCCGGGTAGTATACAACTTGCCCGGGCAATTCACAAACTACCCAGTGCTTATATTCACGGGCAGTATGAGAACTTGGGCAGTTTGCAAATTGTCTGGGTAGTTTGCAAACTGACTGTACAATTAACAAAAATTCAAGCCGACTTCACACACTGCTTGAAAAATGTCATCTGTGACCAAGGCTAACTTGTGTTTGCGTTCAGTCTTTCCTTGAATGACAGGAGTATAACTTCTCAGCGTGCAGGCGCGTAGCCAAGTAAGGGGGGCTGTGAGCGAATGCCCCTCCCCCTTGGGCTCTGTTGAAGCACTGAAAAGAGCCTCCCGCAGGGCCGTCGTCGATTTCTGATTAGCCCTTCACCCGGTGGGGGTGTTTGAACACCCCCGTCAGGTTTTGTCGGCGGCGCGAAACGCCGCCGTACCTGCCGCACCTGATCCATGATCGATTCCGCAACTTTCACCAAAATTTTGAGGTTGGGTCATTTCAGGTCAGGATGCCAAGCGATCACCTCAAAAATTGTTTAAAGTGGCATAAATAAGAAACGGGTGAATCTGTCGGATTGAAACTTATACCACATAATGGGCCCAGCGAGTGCTACAAAAAATATTCCGTAATTTTTCATATCGATGACCTAGGGTCAGTTATAGATGATGACCTCTCCATTGGAAATGAATTGGGAAACAGAAATTGAGCTGTATTTGTGTAGATACAGTTGCGATGACCTTCATATTCTCCAAATCGTAGTATCTTGGGCTCCTTTCCAGCTTCATGTAGCAATTTTTACCTGTGACCTTTTAGAGGTCATCTGGGGCTACTTAAGCCGGATTCAGGCTTGGGTCAACAACTTTGCATGGAATGATGATAAAGTTTTTATTTTGATTCTATTAAGTTTGCATTGTTATTGCGAGCCGATTAATATGCATATTGACTATGCTAGGTTGAATAGTGACCTTAACACGACCTTAGGTCAGGTCATCTTTGTTTTGACCTAGTACAGTCATATAAAACATCATGCGGTTCACCGTAACGAGAGGAAGCGAATGGTGCCTCACAGGCATTCTAACCCCACTCTGTCAGAGCTAGAGCCCGGAAACTCTTTTCTAACATGCCGCATTCTTTGACCTGTAATGAGCTCAATATTGGTCTGAGCCAAAAAGTGACCAAAGTAGTTTCCTCTTCAATTTATATGAGCTGTCTAACAGCGTTTGCGTTTTTCGCTATCCCGCATAGGAGCCGACTTCGGGGTGGGGGGAGTTTGAATGCCTCCCGATCCCCACCAGGGCAGTGGCGGATCTAGCCGGTCGGTTTGGGAGGGGCAAACCAAAGTCGAAAAGCAAAAAAGGTCACGCAGTGCAAAACAACGCTACAATATGACTTCCCTGTAAAATTTTGGGTATATGAGGCGAAAAGCAGAAAAAACGTCATCGGGTGAAAAATATGGGCTCAAGATACTTTTTTGCTATCCAAGGCTCCATATTTCCACTGAACTTAACTGGTTTTGTTTAAAGTTGAGAGTTGAAGCACCAAAATCTTGCTTTCAAACTAAAAAGAAGCCGGGGAAAAAAGGAGGTCGATCGCTTTGGGGGGGGCAAAAACATAGTTTTGCCTCGAGCTTTTCCGTTTGGGGGGCAAATGCCTTTTTTGCCCCCCTTGGATCCGCCACTGCACCAGGGCAAAGGTAGCTTGGAGCACTGGCGGTGGAACTGACTGGGGAGAAGGGGGCACCGGGGCACGGTGCCCCCTTAAACCAGAAATTGTATCACTAGCCCTATGGCGTTGACTTGAAAAAGATGGGTTAAAAAGCCCAAGGTGCCCCCCTTATATTTGAACGTTCCACCATCACTGACTCGGAGGCCCACCGGGGCTGGTGTTAATGTTCCAAAAGTTGATTATGTAAGCTCAGACATCATCGGAATCCTTCTCTCGGAGAGTCTTAATAGTTCGTCTTCGGGGTTCCCAGAGTTGGTCTCTGGGGTTCCAACATTTTTCTCGGAGGGGGGGCAAAAGTTGGTCTCGGGAGCCTTGAACCCACGCCCCAGTGGGCCTCAGATCCACCTTCGCTCCAGTGTAAGGGGGGTAGTGGTCAACCTTCCCCCGAACTAGGCTCCCGAGCGGGGTAACGAAAAAACGTGAAAAGCAGTTAGCTTCCCATAAAAATGGTGAAACTTTATCACTAACATTTTTTCTCAGGCTATTGTTGAGGTCAAGGGATGTTAAATAATTTTCTGATAATACTTTTTATTTCTAAGGAATGACTGGGCTAATGTATTTCATTGTATTATATTGATTCATATATTTCCGTTAGGGTCATTTGATTCCTCTCATTACGGCAATTTGAATGATGTATACCATAAACATACTAGGAAAAAAAGAAATGATCTAATCTTGGGTCAGGTTAACGTTATTATCTGACTAAACATAGTCAACATGCATATCGATCGACTCGTAGTGACAATCCAGAAGTATCAGTATCAATCTGAAACTCTGTCGCCATTTCCTGCGATGTTATTGTTGCCTCAAAACCTGCTTAAGTATTCCCAAATGACTTCTCAAAGGTCACACGTCAAACATGCAATATGAACCTTGCATGTGCCCTAAGAAAAAAAGATCCCAAGAATAAGAAACCTTCTAAGCCGTACCGACCGAAATTGAGAGAATTTTCAACAAATTTGCGTTTTTCCTATGCATCTTCAATAGGGAGATCATAACTCGTACCTCGCACCTGACACCATGACCTTTGCAACGAAATAAAAAATACTGGAATGCGTTTTTTTGCTCCCGGTGGGTCCATTATGGGATAAGTTTCAGATCGATAGATAAATCCTGTCCTGGCTAATGCAATCCGAAACATTTTAGGGGAGTTAACTTGACGTGGCCTAATGACCTTAGTCGAGATGACCCTAGCCTAAATGTTCAGAATAGCTGCGGAATTTATGAGGTATAGGCTACGGCAAGTATGGCAGCGTTCATGCCGCCATTTTTCAGTGCCGCCGGAAAATCCAAGGGGAGCTCTCAATGTTCAATTGAATGTTCTGGCCTATAGTCGCGAATAATTAGCCACCCAATATTCAAACCCCCAGAGTGCTGCATTCATACCGTTTTTTTAGGGCCACCGTCTGCTTGCAGGAGCGGCAAAACGCCTGGATTTAAGGGGGCAGCATGGACTTTTCAATACATTTATTTCCATTAAAAGCAATAGGAATAGTTTTTAAGTTCCTCATTTAAGGGGGTCAATGTAACCCCCGGTGCCGCCTAGTTCCACCACCAGTCTTGTCACGTGGCTCAAAGCAGTGCCAAGTGGGTCAAATTATTTCCTTTTGTTTTATAATTTTAATCTAAACATATAGCCATTCCGATTCATGCGATTCATATGAAAACCGGTCATTTTGCAAACTGCCCGCCGGGTGGGCAGTTTGTAAAATGACCGGAGAGCCGGGCACTATGGAAAATGCCCAGGTAGTTGGCAAACCGACCAAATGGCCGGGTAATTTGCAAACTGCCCTGCTTTCTGGGCAGTTTGCAAAACGCCTGGGCAGTTCGCAAAATGCCTGAAATCCCATACTACCCGTAACATATACATCGCCAACTTCTAAAACAAATCACTTACTGATGTCGTATTCCAGCTTTGAGCAGCAAGAGGAGAACATTACAGTAGGCGGGAAGGCACTGTCGATACTTTCAGTGGGGACTTCTGGAACGAATAGAACGTTGCATTAGACGCGTCAACCAGACTGGAGACTCAGGAGTGGTTCAGTGGATCGCCATACATAGAGGGGAGGGGCTCAACAGGCGGTGAATGTTGAACTTTTTCTCAGCGAAAGGTAAGTTCTTGGAAAAGAAATATCGATTCAGTGGTTTATCGGCATGATCTATCATATGGCTACCTGAGTTAAAATCAATTGTGAACCTGCCACATTCTCTTTAACGGAATAAGTATGGTCTGACCCACGAAATGCCTCCATCCCTGTCAGTGTCGACGATGTGGTGTGGGAGATTCAGCAGCAGGTGCCACGGTGAGTGTCGACGATGTGGTGTGGGAGATTCAGCAGCAGGTGCCAGTATGTTTCTTTGTGTCGCCAGGTATCGCAGGCGACGACTCGGCTTCAGCAAACCAATGGCCTGCTGATGTTCTGCATTGAGGCACTGAAGGAGAAGGACGACAGTGCTTTCCTCCAGGTCAGTAGTATGCTTCTTTTGGGGCCAAATATTCAGCGTCAGATGCTATAGGCCAGAAGAGTGGCATATGAAGTCTTCACTGAGAGAAATGTTCACTAAGTCTTCACCTAGTCGGGCTGAGTTCTATCCTCACCATGGTGAACACTCTGTTTGACCATGCTTCAACAATTTGTTTTCACCAGCTGAGAATTAGTTAGGCATTGCTGCAGCACTTATGTTAGTGTTTCTGCAAGTGTTATACTTGGATACGGCGTAGCCAACCGTTGACCATCACAGTACCATAGTGCAGACCAGGGGTGTAATTTTCCCAAAATATTTGGGGATGCTCAGCCGGTGAGGGGCGGCGCCGTTGCGGGGGCGGCACCCTTCATTGCACCAAAGCTGCTATTCATCGTTTTTTGCGCCTGTTACAGCAAGGAGGACATTCTATTTTAATATTGGGCAGGTGTTCTACAGATTTTGCCAAACATCATGATGATTATGATTCAGTGGTGATATTCCCAGATCTTGATTTTAATAAAAAATTAGGTCATATCTGTTTTCAACACTGCCCTTGTTTTGTGGTCGTTTCTGTCTTTTCTTGCCTATACAAATACCTATGTCCTCTACCCTGGATCCGTACATGTTTCACTATACATGAATGAAGATGGCCTAACGCCATCGACACACTCACACACCCATGCACCACACCCAGTCGTCTTATTCACAGCATCAGAGCACGGCTGCTCAGGCTCACACACCCATGCACCACACCCAGTCGTCTTATTCACAGCGTCAGAGCACGGCTGCTCACACACCCATGCACCACACCCAGTCGTCTTATTCACAGCATCAGAGCACGGCTGCTCACACACCCATGCACCACACCCAGTCGTCTTATTCACAGCGTCAGAGCACGGCTGCTCACACACCCATGCACCACACCCAGTCGTCTTATTCACAGCGTCAGAGCACGGCTGCTCACACACCCATGCACCACACCCAGTCGTCTTATTCACAGCATCAGAGCACGGCTGCTCAGGCTCACACCCATGCACCACACCCAGTCGTCTTATTCACAGCGTCAGAGCACGGCTGCTCACACACCCATGCACCACACCCAGTCGTCTTATTCACAGCGTCAGAGCACGGCTGCTCACACACCCATGCACCACACCCAGTCGTCTTATTCACAGCATCAGAGCACGGCTGCTCACACACCCATGCACCACACCCAGTCGTCTTATTCACAGCGTCAGAGCACGGCTGCTCACACACCCATGCACCACACCCAGTCGTCTTATTCACAGCGTCAGAGCACGGCTGCTCACACACCCATGCACCACACCCAGTCGTCTTATTCACAGCGTCAGAGCACGGCTGCTCACACACCCATGCACCACACCCAGTCGTCTTATTCACAGCGTCAGAGCACGGCTGCTCACACACCCATGCACCACACCCAGTCGTCTTATTCACAGCGTCAGAGCACGGCTGCTCACACACCCATGCACCACACCCAGTCGTCTTATTCACAGCGTCAGAGCACGGCTGCTCAGGCTCACACACCCATGCACCACACCCAGTCGTCTTATTCACAGCGTCAGAGCACGGCTGCTCACACACCCATGCACCACACCCAGTCGTCTTATTCACAGCATCAGAGCACGGCTGCTCACACACCCATGCACCACACCCAGTCGTCTTATTCACAGCGTCAGAGCACGGCTGCTCAGGCTCCACACCCATGCACCACACCCAGTCGTCTTATTCACAGCGTCAGAGCACGGCTGCTCACACACCAGTCGTCTTATTCACAGCATCAGATCGCGGCTGCTCACACACCCATGCACCACACCCAGTCGTCTTATTCACAGCATCAGAGCACGGCTGCTCAGGCTCACACACCCATGCACCACACCCAGTCGTCTTATTCACAGCGTCAGATCGCGGCTGCTCACACACCCATGCACCACACCCAGTCGTCTTATTCACAGCGTCAGAGCACGGCTGCTCAGGCTCACACACCCATGCACCACACCCAGTCGTCTTATTCACAGCGTCAGAGCACGGCTGCTCACACACCCATGCACCACACCCAGTCGTCTTATTCACAGCGTCAGAGCACGGCTGCTCACACACCCATGCACCACACCCAGTCGTCTTATTCACAGCATCAGAGCACGGCTGCTCAGGCTCACACACCCATGCACCACACCCAGTCGTCTTATTCACAGCGTCAGAGCACGGCTGCTCACACACCCATGCACCACACCCAGTCGTCTTATTCACAGCATCAGAGCACGGCTGCTCACACACCCATGCACCACACCCAGTCGTCTTATTCACAGCATCAGATCGCGGCTGCTCACACACCCATGCACCACACCCAGTCGTCTTATTCACAGCGTCAGAGCACGGCTGCTCACACACTCATGCACCACACCCAGTCGTCTTATTCACAGCATCAGAGCACGGCTGCTCACACACCCATGCACCACACCCAGTCGTCTTATTCACAGCGTCAGATCGCGGCTGCTCACACACCCATGCACCACACCCAGTCGTCTTATTCACAGCATCAGAGCACGGCTGCTCAGGCTCATACACCCATGCACCACACCCAGTCGTCTTATTCACAGCGTCAGAGCACGGCTGCTCACACACACCCAGTCGTCTTATTCACAGCGTCAGAGCACGGCTGCTCACACACCCATGCACCACACCCAGTCGTCTTATTCACAGCATCAGAGCACGGCTGCTCACACACCCATGCACCACACCCAGTCGTCTTATTCACAGCGTCAGAGCACGGCTGCTCACACACCCATGCACCACACCCAGTCGTCTTATTCACAGCGTCAGAGCACGGCTGCTCAGGCTCACACACCCATGCACCACACCCAGTCGTCTTATTCACAGCGTCAGAGCACGGCTGCTCACACACCCATGCACCACACCCAGTCGTCTTATTCACAGCGTCAGAGCACGGCTGCTCACACACCCATGCACCACACCCAGTCGTCTTATTCACAGCATCAGAGCACGGCTGCTCACACACCCATGCACCACACCCAGTCGTCTTATTCACAGCATCAGAGCACGGCTGCTCACACACCCATGCACCACACCCAGTCGTCTTATTCACAGCGTCAGAGCACGGCTGCTCACACACCCATGCACCACACCCAGTCGTCTTATTCACAGCGTCAGAGCACGGCTGCTCACACACCCATGCACCACACCCAGTCGTCTTATTCACAGCATCAGAGCACGGCTGCTCACACACCCATGCACCACACCCAGTCGTCTTATTCACAGCATCAGAGCACGGCTGCTCACACACCCATGCACCACACCCAGTCGTCTTATTCACAGCGTCAGAGCACGGCTGCTCACACACCCATGCACCACACCCAGTCGTCTTATTCACAGCGTCAGAGCACGGCTGCTCACACACCCATGCACCACACCCAGTCGTCTTATTCACAGCGTCAGAGCACGGCTGCTCACACACCCATGCACCACACCCAGTCGTCTTATTCACAGCGTCAGAGCACGGCTGCTCAGGCTCACACACCCATGCACCACACCCAGTCGTCTTATTCACAGCGTCAGATCCCGGCTGCTCACACACCCATGCACCACACCCAGTCGTCTTATTCACAGCATCAGAGCACGGCTGCTCAGGCTCACACACCCATGCACCACACCCAGTCGTCTTATTCACAGCGTCAGATCGCGGCTGCTCACACACCCATGCACCACTCCCAGTCGTCTTATTCACAGCATCAGAGCACGGCTGCTCAGCTCACACACCCATGCACCACACCCAGTCGTCTTATTCACAGCGTCAGAGCACGGCTGCTCACACACCCATGCACCACACCCAGTCGTCTTATTCACAGCGTCAGAGCACGGCTGCTCACACACCCATGCACCACACCCAGTCGTCTTATTCACAGCGTCAGAGCACGGCTGCTCACACACCCATGCACCACACCCAGTCGTCTTATTCACAGCATCAGAGCACGGCTGCTCACACACCCATGCACCACACCCAGTCGTCTTATTCACAGCGTCAGAGCACGGCTGCTCACACACCCATGCACCACACCCAGTCGTCTTATTCACAGCGTCAGAGCACGGCTGCTCACACACCCATGCACCACACCCAGTCGTCTTATTCACAGCGTCAGAGCACGGCTGCTCACACACCCATGCACCACACCCAGTCGTCTTATTCACAGCGTCAGAGCACGGCTGCTCAGGCTCACACACCCATGCACCACACCCAGTCGTCTTATTCACAGCGTCAGATCCCGGCTGCTCACACACCCATGCACCACACCCAGTCGTCTTATTCACAGCATCAGAGCACGGCTGCTCAGGCTCACACACCCATGCACCACACCCAGTCGTCTTATTCACAGCGTCAGATCGCGGCTGCTCACACACCCATGCACCACACCCAGTCGTCTTATTCACAGCATCAGAGCACGGCTGCTCAGGCTCACACACCCATGCACCACACCCAGTCGTCTTATTCACAGCGTCAGAGCACGGCTGCTCACACACCCATGCACCACACCCAGTCGTCTTATTCACAGCGTCAGAGCACGGCTGCTCACACACCCATGCACCACACCCAGTCGTCTTATTCACAGCGTCAGGGCACGGCTGCTCACACACCCATGCACCACACCCAGTCGTCTTATTCACAGCGTCAGAGCACGGCTGCTCAGGCTCACACACCCATGCACCACACCCAGTCGTCTTATTCACAGCGTCAGATCCCGGCTGCTCACACACCCATGCACCACACCCAGTCGTCTTATTCACAGCATCAGAGCACGGCTGCTCAGGCTCACACACCCATGCACCACACCCAGTCGTCTTATTCACAGCGTCAGATCGCGGCTGCTCACACACCCATGCACCACACCCAGTCGTCTTATTCACAGCATCAGAGCACGGCTGCTCAGGCTCACACACCCATGCACCACACCCAGTCGTCTTATTCACAGCGTCAGAGCACGGCTGCTCACACACCCATGCACCACACCCAGTCGTCTTATTCACAGCGTCAGAGCACGGCTGCTCACACACCCATGCACCACACCCAGTCGTCTTATTCACAGCGTCAGGAGCACGGCTGCTCACACACCCATGCACTACACCCAGTCGTCTTATTCACAGCGTCAGAGCACGGCTGCTCAGGCTCACACACCCATGCACCACACCCAGTCGTCTTATTCACAGCATCAGAGCACGGCTGCTCACACACCCATGCACCACACCCAGTCGTCTTATTCACAGCGTCAGAGCACGGCTGCTCAGGCTCACACACCCATGCACCACACCCAGTCGTCTTATTCACAGCGTCAGAGCACGGCTGCTCACACACCCTGCACCACACCCAGTCGTCTTATTCACAGCATCAGATCGCGGCTGCTCACACACCCATGCACCACACCCAGTCGTCTTATTCACAGCGTCAGAGCACGGCTGCTCACACACCCATGCACCACACCCAGTCGTCTTATTCACAGCGTCAGAGCACGGCTGCTCACACACCCATGCACCACACCCAGTCGTCTTATTCACAGCGTCAGAGCACGGCTGCTCACACACCCATGCACCACACCCAGTCGTCTTATTCACAGCGTCAGAGCACGGCTGCTCACACACCCATGCACCACACCCAGTCGTCTTATTCACAGCGTCAGGGCACGGCTGCTCACACACCCATGCACCACACCCAGTCGTCTTATTCACAGCGTCAGAGCACGGCTGCTCACACACCCATGCACCACACCCAGTCGTCTTATTCACAGCGTCAGAGCACGGCTGCTCACACACCCATGCACCACACCCAGTCGTCTTATTCACAGCGTCAGGGCACGGCTGCTCACACACCCATGCACCACACCCAGTCGTCTTATTCACAGCGTCAGAGCACGGCTGCTCACACACCCATGCACCACACCCAGTCGTCTTATTCACAGCGTCAGAGCACGGCTGCTGCTCACACACCCATGCACCACACCCAGTCGTCTTATTCACAGCGTCAGAGCACGGCTGCTCAGGCTCACACACCCATGCACCACACCCAGTCGTCTTATTCACAGCGTCAGATCCCGGCTGCTCACACACCCATGCACCACACCCAGTCGTCTTATTCACAGCATCAGAGCACGGCTGCTCAGGCTCACACACCCATGCACCACACCCAGTCGTCTTATTCACAGCGTCAGAGCACGGCTGCTCACACACCCATGCACCACACCCAGTCGTCTTATTCACAGCATCAGAGCACGGCTGCTCAGGCTCACACACCCATGCACCACACCCAGTCGTCTTATTCACAGCGTCAGATCGCGGCTGCTCACACACCCATGCACCACACCCAGTCGTCTTATTCACAGCATCAGAGCACGGCTGCTCAGGCTCACACACCCATGCACCACACCCAGTCGTCTTATTCACAGCGTCAGAGCACGGCTGCTCACACACCCATGCACCACACCCAGTCGTCTTATTCACAGCGTCAGAGCACGGCTGCTCACACACCCATGCACCACACCCAGTCGTCTTATTCACAGCGTCAGAGCACGGCTGCTCACACACCCATGCACCACACCCAGTCGTCTTATTCACAGCGTCAGAGCACGGCTGCTCAGGCTCACACACCCATGCACCACACCCAGTCGTCTTATTCACAGCGTCAGAGCACGGCTGCTCACACACCCATGCACCACACCCAGTCGTCTTATTCACAGCATCAGAGCACGGCTGCTCAGGCTCACACACCCATGCACCACACCCAGTCGTCTTATTCACAGCGTCAGAGCACGGCTGCTCACACACCCATGCACCACACCCAGTCGTCTTATTCACAGCGTCAGAGCACGGCTGCTCACACACCCATGCACCACACCCAGTCGTCTTATTCACAGCGTCAGAGCACGGCTGCTGCTCACACACCCATGCACCACACCCAGTCGTCTTATTCACAGCGTCAGAGCACGGCTGCTCACACACCCATGCACCACACCCAGTCGTCTTATTCACAGCGTCAGAGCACGGCTGCTCAGGCTCACACACCCATGCACCACACCCAGTCGTCTTATTCACAGCGTCAGAGCACGGCTGCTCAGGCTCACACACCCATGCACCACACCCAGTCGTCTTATTCACAGCGTCAGAGCACGGCTGCTCACACACCCATGCACCACACCCAGTCGTCTTATTCACAGCGTCAGAGCACGGCTGCTCAGCTCACACACCCATGCACCACACCCAGTCGTCTTATTCACAGCATCAGAGCACGTGCTGCTCACACACCCATGCACCACACCCAGTCGTCTTATTCACAGCGTCAGAGCACGGCTGCTCACACACCCATGCACCACACCCAGTCGTCTTATTCACAGCATCAGAGCACGGCTGCTCACACACCCATGCACCACACCCAGTCGTCTTATTCACAGCATCAGAGCACGGCTGCTCACACACCCATGCACCACACCCAGTCGTCTTATTCACAGCGTCAGAGCACGGCTGCTCACACACCCATGCACCACACCCAGTCGTCTTATTCACAGCGTCAGAGCACGGCTGCTCACACACCCATGCACCACACCCAGTCGTCTTATTCACAGCGTCAGAGCACGGCTGCTTGTATTCTCTGGCCCTACTTATATTCTATATTTTATATACTATATTCGCGGCATGGTGTACCAATTACGGAATAGTGGTGCGTCTTGATTTTAATACAAAATGAAGTCTTATGGGTTTTTTTAACACTTACAACACAGACGATGTAGACGATTCGAAAAAATATGATTGTGTACTTTTCTGCAAAAGATGTAATGGTGGTATGGCTTGGTATGGTGTATGGTATATCCAAACATTGTAAAGAGCATAACTTTTTGCAAATAATTTGAACACCACTAAAAGCTTCTGGACTAATAAGTTAAAGGCTTTTAGTAATGCTCAAATTATTTCCAAAAGCTTCTGTTGTTTACAGCATTTAGATTGGTTTCGTGCTGGGGTGACTTGCCTGCTAGCTGGGTGCCGCCGCTCAGGTGTCCATTGTACGCGTGCCGGTAAAAACGACTTCAGCGGCGGCCGCCCAGTCAGGTGGGCTGCCGACGGCCGGCTTTTTACAGGCCAGCGATTTGTCGCGACGGCCGGGGCTGGACGTTTAATCAACGTTCTGCTGTAATGCAACCACTCCCTGATGGTACACCGGCCAAACAATCTGGTGCCGCCTTACGTTGTCGTGAACAGAACCTTGTTCAGTATGGGAAAAGTTAGAAGCTGGTTTGTTTAATTGTTTTCGATTCGTTTTACGATATAGTGGGTTGAATCGAGAGCGTATGAATTGGAAACTTTACCTGTGGAGAAAATGGTTTTAATTTTTTAGAAGCACATTGAATAGGTTAAGGGTTGCTCATTAGCAAATACTAATTCATGTTGCGGTGGTTTTTCAAAGATGGCGCCCCGGTAGCTCACTTGGTAGAGCGCTGGGCTCTGGTCCGCTCCTCAGAAGCATGCAGTGGTGGTGCATGCATGTCCAGGCTTGGGATCGGTTCCCCTGAGACGCTCTGGCGCTCAAAATTTACCCAACATATATCGGCTGGCAACTGACTGGTGACAGGGTGACCTGTGCGGCGCGGCCGTCCCTGTGCTTTGTGGGACGTTAAACTTTGCCTTCTAATTGAAGCCTTCATTGTGGGAGTTGCCTCTTTCGGGTGGTGGGGTCGGGGTCTCCGTGACAAGTCCCTTGATGACTTTAGTGAGGCTGCGACTTCAAAAACCGAACTAGGAACAAATTGAGAAAACTTCGAGGGAAAGTTAAAGTAATGGACGAAGGAAACAGGGGAACTCAAATTTTTACATGTGCCGCACACTAAGTGTTCAGCCTCAAAGCAGAACTGCTGCCAACGGACAAGAGCTCAGTTCCAAACAGAAACTTTTATCATCAAACAATTTGGGAAAATTATTTTAAGAAGAAATATGAAAGGACATGTGTAAACTATGTGAAGATAGGAAAACATCGAAATGGTATTAAACAACGGAGCAAATAAAATGGGATGGGACAGTAGTTTCGATAAAGCCAGATCCAAAGCTGGCATGGCATATGTCTGTATTTTGATTGTCAGATGCAGAAAGGTGCGGACGCCGTCCGTGCTACTTTGTTTCAGCCGTGCTGATTTGTTGGTTTTGGAATGCATGCTGGTGCTGGTGCAAATACTGCTGCCTTGCTGGTGATGCATCTGGTGTACTGGTACTTGTGTTGGTTCCAGAGCTGGTGCTGAATCAGGGTCTGGTGCTGGCAGTCACCCGGCTGCTGTGCTAGTGCAGGTGTTGGTGCTAGTCTCTTGCTGGTGCAGGT
This sequence comes from Lepas anatifera, assembly GCA_034440635.1. NCBI lineage: Eukaryota > Metazoa > Arthropoda > Thecostraca > Lepadidae > Lepas > Lepas anatifera. Next base: position 62,626 of record JAOTON010000140.1, read on the forward strand.
GCTGATACCAGTGCTGGTGCTGCTACTGTTGCTGATGCTGATTCCGGAGCGGATGATGTTTCAAGTGTACAAATTAAGGCTCAATTGGTCTTAGAATTCTGATATGTTTTGGCCTAACAGTCATTGCCTGTTCAGCACTAATGCTAGAACGATTTGAGCAATTTGGCTGAACATAAAGTGATGCGCCGAGTGACGGCTGATGAAGATGACCACATCTTTTAAAAAGACAACGTATTGCTGCAATGGTTCAAGTTGTTTTGTCGGTTAACAAATGTTCTCGCAACTGGAGCTTTATCTGTGATAATATTTGGAGGGACAACATTGTGAACGTCCTAAGTTTTTCCTTTTGCATGTCTGTTTTAAATGAATTGATTTTTTTAAAAGTTTTTGCAGTCCAATAAAAGTCAGACCACAAGGAGCGATCTGCTAAATATCAGGAGATAGAGGCGATGTCAAACCACGGGGAGCAGTCTGCTAAATGTCAGGAGATAGAGCCGATGTCAGACCACGGAGAGCGATCTGCTAAATTTCAGGAGATAGAGGCGATGTCAGACCACGGGGAGCAGTCTGCTAAATGTGAGGAGATAGAGCCGATGTCAGGCCACGGGGAGCAATCGGCTAAATGTCAGGAGATAGAGCCGATGTTAGACCACGGAGAGCGATCTGCTAAATGTCAGGAGATAGAGCCGATGTTAGACCACGGGGAGCGATCTGCTAAATGTCAGGAGATAAAGCCGATGTCAGACCACGGAGAGCAATCGGCTAAATGTCAGGAGATAGAGCCGATGTTAGACCACGGAGAGCGATCTAATAAATTTCAGGAGATAGAGCCGATGTCAGACCACGGGGAGCGATCTGCTAAATGTCAGGAGATAAAGCCGATGTCAGACCACGGGGAGCAATCGGCTAAATGTCAGGAGATAGAGCCGATGTTAGACCACGGAGAGCGATCTAATAAATTTCAGGAGATAGAGCCGATGTCAGACCACGGGGAGCGATCTGCTAAATGTCAGGAGATAAAGCCGATGTCAGACCACGGGGAGCAGTCTGCTAAATGTCAGGAGATAGAGGCGATGTCAGACCACGGGGAGCAGTCTGCTAAATGTCAGGAGATAGAGCCGATGTCAGACCACGGATAGCGATCTGCTAAATGTCAGGAGATAGAGACGATGTCAGACCACGGGGAGCGATCTGCTAAATGTCAGGAAATAGAGCCGATGTTAGACCACGGAGAGCGATCTGCTAAATGTCAGGAGATAGAGGCGATGTCAGACCACGGGGAGCGATCTGCTAAATGTCAGGAGATAGAGCCGATGTTAGACCACGGAGAGCGATCTGCTAAATTTCAGGAGATAGAGCCGATGTCAGACCACGGGGAGCAGTCTGCTAAATGTCAGGAGGTAGAGGCGATGTCAGGCCACGGGAAGTAGTCTGCTAAATATCAGGAGATAGAGCCGATGTCAGACCACGGGGAGCAGTCTGCTAAATGTCAGGAGGTAGAGCCGATGCCAGACCACGGAGAGCCGATGTCAGACCACGGGGAGCGATCTGCTAAATGTCAGGAGATAAAGGCGATGTCAGACCACGGAGAGCGATCTGCTAAATGTCAGAAGATAGAGCCGATGTCAGACCACGGGGAGCGATCCGCTAAATGTCAGGAGATTGAGTCGATGTTAGACCACGGAGAGCGATCTGCTAAAATGTCAGGAGATAGAGCCGATGTCAGACCACGGAGAGCGATCTGCTAAATGTCAGGAGATAGAGCCGATGTTTCTTTGTTGGGACCCGGCTAATGACAGTCTAGTGATATCAATATGTCAGCGTATCAAACGTGCTTTGGTCATCGCCAGCATTCGGATGAAGGTAAAACATGAAATGGTGCCGTTTCCAGATCAGTCAGATGCTGACCCACCGGGTGGCGTCGTATGACCTGATGTGGGGTCGCGACATTACCGAGCCATACCTCAGCACCGACCTGGACCTCAGTCTGGAGAACTCCTCAGTGAGGGCTGCCATCGAACAGTTCAACTTCATCGAGATGAAACGTGAGTCGGTGGGGCCACTCGCTTCCAGCAACTCATTTGCCGTGATTTTGGCGAAGGCATGCATGATGTCATTAGCGATGATGGATTGGTTGTGCGGTGGGGGTTCCGGGAGAGTCCGCTTTGTAATCGAGATTTGACTGGGGTTTAATCTACGAATTTTGGGGGAAACTTGTGCCAAGGCTTACGTAGGCAAAATGTCCAGCAATGCAGCTGGCGACCAGGAACAGTCAAGGCGAGGACGCGTGGATTTCTGCACAATTCTTGGCATCTTATTCTCCCTATTTGAGGCCCAGAAGATGTAGCCCAAGCAATAAGAGCTTCCAGGAAACTGAAGTTCAATTTAGTGCGATTCCCATATCTCCTCTCTTTCAGTTGATGAGAATCTGCTACTCGATTACAGGCAGTCTTGGATCAAATACACTTGTCTGCGGGAGAAAATTTGACAGGTGGGCAGAGTAGCCCTCTTCGTCGGCCAAGCGAGCTGCTGGGCTGAAATGCACATGAGCTGATCCATGTTAGGAGACATATTCATGTCTAAAGCTTACTTCACCACCTATCTTTCATATTTCAGTTACCGTTATGAGATATTTGATGAGACTCGCCAGCCAATAATTAGTCAGCAAATACCACCGTCACCTAGCCGTCACTGGTCAATAAGCCTCCGACGAGGCCGGTGTGGGGACGTCTCCTTCCCGCCAAACTCGCATATCTCGCCCGCGTCGGCGTCCATCCATAATCAGCTGCACATTCCGGCATGCCGCGGCGTCTAATCTGGCGTTCCATTGAGGGGTCAAGTCAGGCCGGGCCCGGTCGATGTATCGCCATCAGCCATAAAACGCGGGGTGGCCCGTGAAGAAGCGGCTCGGAACAGAGCGGTCCACTTCCTCGCCGGCCATCCTGCCGACAACCCTCAGCTGAGACAGGTTATTGGCAGGTGATACACGATTGCTGCGTTCTGCTGATTCTGACAGCTTCAGCGCCGCTGAAAGATTTGTTTTCGGCGTTTAGTGAGTGCTGCAATGGTTGTGAATGTGTTAACGGCTTGCTTATCCGCAAGAGACATGACTGCTGTGACTCCGGTTAGTTTTGTCTAAGCGTGTAATTGAGTGTCGTTATACATGGTGTGGGTAACAGCGGCGCGTTTTACGGCCACCGTGGCTGTCGTGCCTGCACTGAACAGTGGTTTTCTCTGCCCTAGCCTGCGCACCCGGCGAGGACAAGAAGCCAGCAGGTAACACACGCAGCCCGCTGTTTCACTGTACGGTGCCGCGCTCCCCACAGCCATTCTCAACACTGCTTTTTCACTGTCCGGTGCCGCGCTCCCCCACAGCCATACTCAACACTGCTGTTTCACTGTCCGGTGCCGCGCTCCCCACAGCCATACTCAACACTGCTGTTTCACTGTCCGGTGCCGCGCTCCCCCACAGCCATACTCAACACTGCTGTTTCCTTGTCCGGTGCCGCGCTCCCCACAGCCATACTCAACACTGCTGTTTCACTGTCCGGTGCCGCGCTCCCCACAGCCATACTCAACACTGCTGTTTCCTTGTCCGGTGCCGCGCTCCCCACAGCCATACTCAACACTGCTGTTTCACTGTCCGGTGCCGCGCTCCCCACAGCCATACTCAACACTGCTGTTTCACTGTCCGGTGCCGCGCTCCCCACAGCCATACTCAACACTGCTTTTTTTCTTTCCTCAGACGTACGGTTTCCGAGTTATAGCTTCGAAGTGACTCAACAGGTCTGATCGGGAGCACCACGAACCTGTCAAGCCTTGAAATGAAATCGGTAGCGACATATTTGCATACTCTTCTCTTAAATGACATGTAAGGTCAAGCTAGGTCATTTAGTGAGGTTATTACAAGAGTCGTTTCTGATCCAAGGCACAAGTAAGGGTACAAAATCTGTGGTAGGTGAGTGATCAGCTTTCATTTGACATCCATATCAGCCATGTTGTAGCGAATCTGCACGAGAGGTTCTTGCAATGAGCGTTTTGCCCTAGGTGATGACCTCTGTGACCTGTTACTTAATCTGAGTTACAAGGAAAATCACCCACCACTGGTTAGCTTATACCCTGAGGAGCACCCAGTGAAAAAATGAAAAATGTGAAAGGACATTTAAAAGAATGCTTAATTTAAAGAAAAGGTCACAAGGTCACGAGGTCAAAACCTGACCTGAGGTCAAAGTTTTTATTTTTCTTATATAGCCCGTTGTATTTTCTATCTATTGGTATCAATTTAATTTCGATGAGCCACTTTTAAGATCCAATATTATTTCTGCTTCATCGTTTACCTCAAAACTTTGATGGCCTCTATCTGGTGACCTATTTGACCTCGGGACCTGAAAATGGGCCCAAATTTTTATTTTGTATAGGGAAATCTGGGTACAAAATTTGGTTGAAATCTAAGGGGTGATTGTGAACTCGCCTGGACGATTTGTCCTATCTATCACGAGAACATGCTCCGATGTTACATAGCGGTTTGGCAAAATCACGCTTCCTACCGAGCAAACTTTGAGCACGTTGACAAATATCATTTTTATTTCTTCAAGAATACTCCGAATATACTGATTGCTGTGTATGCTGTGTGCTTTAATCATTTACTAGTCTTGCCGAGGTGCTCTTTTTTCGCTTTCCCACCAGAGAAAGGTTGTGTCCAGACTAAAATGGAAAATTCCTACGTCATCTGTGTGAAAGAGATTGAAACCCCGGCAGAAAGCACCAGCGGAGTTTTGCTTGGGCCCCTACAAAGGCATGCAGCTGAACAAATTCGCCCTTGGTTGGAATATTGTGGACTGCTCACTATCCGCTCGGCGCGGACAGGGCGGACAGGGCGGACAGGGCGGACAGGGCGGACAGGGCGAACCGGGCACACAAAACTGGTCCTCAAAATCTCCAAAGGCCGTCCGTGCGCGAATCTGGCTGCCAAAAGTAGTTCAGATGGGGACGTCATGTTTCACTGATATTTATTTGAACAGAGACACTTTGAGAAATTCTGCCGTTTCCCGGTATTTCTTATTGTCAGCGCTGTTTGAAACTGCATCGGCAACAGGAAAACTTAGTGTCACAATAGCGATTAGCGCCCTTTATGATGCCAAGGGCCGCCCCCAGATGGTACATTGGTCGCCCCCCCAAGGTTTCGCCCCCCCGTAGCGAAATCCTGATTCTGTCCCTGGGATAAGCCGCTATCAAGTATCGCCAACTATACTGACTCGACAGTTAATGTCCAAAGGGCAATGTCGCTAAGCATCCTCGAAGGGGCGTCTTTCGAAATCGAGCAACGCAACAGGAGGCCAAAAGTCACACGTGAGAGCTCTTCTGGCGACGGCAAGATCCCAGTCAATTTTCGCGCTTTAGGACAACTTGTATTTAACAACTGTTTCGGTATCACCATGAAGATAGTGTGATTAGGGATCTGTGTTTCGGTTTATGTGTCGCCGGCAGTCGCTGAGCCTAGTTTGGCATTGAGAGTTATGGCCAAGATGCAGTTCTAACTGCATCTATTATTTTTGCTATGTGTTGTTCTGTGCACTGCACTCAGAGACCAGACCTGTTGGAATAAGCGCGAGAAGTGCTGCTGCGATTTTCGTCACTAGCCTGTTCACCCGTGCAGTTCAGTTGCCTTCCGGCCGGCTCGATCAGAACCAATGAAAATGAATGGTGCAAAAATACATCACGGCCCTGCTAGTGTTAAAGTCATTGACCGAGATGTAGTAAATCGGTGTTTTTCATACAAATGTCAGTTTTCTAAACTTTGTAGTTAGAATTACATTTCGAAGAAGATTGAATATCTTTCTTTATTCCTATCCTTGATTAGCTAAATAAGTTGATTCGTTTATTTACGCTGATGAAGAAGCGGACGAGTAATGTATTTCAAAACGATATTGAAACAAAACATGGTGTCAGTTTAAAAAGTACGAGCCCAATTTTTCTTATGCACATCGAAATCACATAATTACAACTGACTATATGATGGGTTTGGTCAACTGCTTGTCCTCCGCGCGTGGTATTCTTTGGTAGCGGAGCGTTTGGCCGGCTGTTGGAAAATATCAGGCCGGAGACAGCGGGAACTTGGCTGTCGGGCAGGCGTGTCTTCTGCCTAGATAATCTATCATCTGGTTCCTTAATCCTGTATTAGCCGGAAAGTAGCCCGATGTTGGGAAGATTTTAACACATTGATTTCTTAGTCGTCTGAACTTCAACATGTCACTGCCGGAGTTCTAAGAGGCTTAAGCCGCAACCTCTTATAGACACAATCCGTTTGGAGTGTGAATGGGACTATCATTCGGTGTTGTCTTGACCTGTAGCTAAATTGTGACGCCCGATACTGAATAAGCACCTCGGAAAGCGTTTCATTCTCTCGGTCAGTGCATCTGATGAACAGATACGCCTGGTCATTTACCTATGTGTAGCAAGTTTTTTGCAACATGTAAATTATTCGACACCAATTTAGTGTATCTCATTTCTAACAAACACAAGGCCCACAAAACAACCCTGAACTGGGTTGTCAGACTGTTCCGTGCCCCCGGGCGGTCACGACTCTGCAACTCGGCCGCGCGCTCTGATTCTGCTTCCTCCGAGACGTTTGCGACGCGCTGCCATTTGCCTCCGTCGACGCATTGTATATTTGGGTGGCGGCGTGGTTTGTTTCTGCAGGCCGATCGCGACCATTGGATATATTGCACCTGAGGCCGACAGATGTGTCGGCCTCAATGACAAATTGCTCGGCATGAACTGCACTGCGGGCGGAAGGCTTCCTTGTTTACCTTTCCTCTAAAAAAGGGCCGGGGAGCCAAGCTGGTACGTAATAAGCCCCGCGATCACTATAATAACTGCTGGGGTGTGACGACGCACCAACTACCCAGGTGTACGGCAAGCGAATTCTCATCCTGTTAGGGGGATTGGGGGATCAGATCAACTTATTCAGAGGCTCTGCCGGGACTTGAACCTGGGACCGGTGGCTTAAGAGATTTCGCGGCTGTCCACTAAGTCACCCATCCCCCACGATCGCTATTCTCGCCCTCTTGCTAAGCCACTGTGTGATTTGAGAGTGCACGCTGATGGCCGCTGGAGGGTCGTGCCTGTATGGTGTCCCACTGGTCAGCCACGTGGCGATGAATCCATCTCGGTGTCACAGAGAGGGTCCCCAGGGAACTTCCACAGCGGTTTTACTCCGACGACGCAGCTGTCACTCTTTTATAACACCGGGTGCGCCTAACGAGAAGTGACTAATGACTTTCACTGCCAGCTTGTCACTGGACAGCATCTGCATATGTCGTCCAGAACTCAATGGTGCCGTCGACCCCGTCGGGCTGCAGTCCGTAGCGCTTCTCTGTCCTGTTGTTCGGCAGATCGGGCTGCAGTCCGTAGCGCTTCTCTGTCCTGTTGTTCGGCAGATCGGGCTGCAGTCCGTAGCGCTTCTCTGTCCTGTTGTTCGGCAGATCGGGCTGCAGTCCGTAGCGCTTCTCTGTCCTGTTGTTCGGCAGATCGGGCTGCAGTCCGTAGCGCTTCTCTGTCCTGTTGTTCGGCAGGTCGGGCTGCAGTCCGTAGCGCTTCTCTGTCCTGTTGTTCGGCAGATCGGGCTGCAGTCCGTAGCGCTTCTCTGTCCTGTTGTTCGGCAGGTCGGGCTGCAGTCCGTAGCGCTTCTCTGTCCTGTTGTTCGGCAGGTCGGGCTGCAGTCCGTAGCGCTTCTCTGCCCTGTTGTTCGGCAGGTCGGGCTGCAGTCCGTAGCGCTTCTCTGTCCTGTTGTTCGGCAGGTCGGGCTGCAGTCCGTAGCGCTTCTCTGTCCTGTTGTTCGGCAGATCGGGCTGCAGTCCGTAGCGCTTCTCTGTCCTGTTGTTCGGCAGGTCGGGCTGCAGTCCGTAGCGCTTCTCTGCCCTGTTGTTCTGCAGGTCGGGCTGCAGTCCGTAGCGCTTCTCTGCCCTGTTGTTCGGCAGGTCGGGCTGCAGTCCGTAGCGCTTCTCTGTCCTGTTGTTCGGCAGGTCGGGCTGCAGTCCGTAGCGCTTCTCTGTCCTGTTGTTCGGCAGATCCGGGCTGCAGTCCGTAGCGCTTCTCTGTCCTGTTGTTCGGCAGGTCGGGCTGCAGTCCGTAGCGCTTCTCAGTCCTGTTGTTCGGCAGATCGGGCTGCAGTCCGTAGCGCTTCTCAGTCCTGTTGTTCGGCAGATCGGGCTGCAGTCCGTAGCGCTTCTCTGCCCTGTTGTTCGGCAGATCGGGCTGCAGTCCGTAGCGCTTCTCTGCCCTGTTGTTCGGCAGATCGGGCTGCAGTCCGTAGCGCTTCTCAGTCCTGTTGTTCGGCAGATCGGGCTGCAGTCCGTAACGCTGCTCTGTCCTGTTGTTCGGCAGATAGATCATTAGCAGAGGTCTGCAGTATATCCCCTCATATCGTTCTGACTGTTTTTATTTTCATTTTCATCCGGTGCCAGGTGTGTACTGGGGTGTCAAAATGCAGCAATAAAATCAGTGTCAGGACTTGATCAGCTCGAATGCAGATGAGTGTTTCCTCTTCTTTAACATCAGCTTTCCTAGTCGCTGTACCTGTTGCTGTCCTCTACTCGGACATGCCGTGGCTAGCCCAGGACAGGTAGCTAAGAGGCGCGGACAACCTCGGTATCAGTTTTGCCGTCACCATGAGCCTGACCTCGTTTGACGGACAGCCCCTGGCCAGCCGACGCTGATCCACGAGGAGTGTTCAGCGGCCAACAACACTCTGACATTGAGCTGGCGACCTAAGCCCACCTCACACCATGAGGGCTTCATAGTACAACTGGACGACGGGGCTGGCTTCAAGGTGAGAACCGCGTTATGGAGCTGGTGTCAGCAAACACTGCATTTCAACTCAGTGTACGACCCCGTGCTGAGGAGCATGCACTACTGGATTTGGCTGGTTTTATTGTCCCTGCTGGAAAGACGGACTCTTCATTAATAATTATGACGATGTTGTATGGTTTGTTCTAATGATGACAAATTCAACTTGACTACGAATGCTGTTCGACTAATGTCGTCCATTTAAGCTCTGCTCTTGCACGGTGACAGTGGTCTGGGCCAGTGACGGTACGGCTGCACTGTCAGCTGCCAGCCGCGCCTCTTGCACGGTGACAGTGGACTGGGCCTGTGACGGTACGGCCGCGCTGTCAGCTGCCAGCCGCGCCTCTTGCACGGTGACAGTGGACTGGGCCAGTGACGGTACGGCCGCACTGTCAGCTGCCAGCCGCGCCTCTTGCATGGTGACAGTGGACTGGGCCAGTGACGGTACGGCCGCGCTGTCAGCTGCCAGCCGCGCGGCGCCTGGTACTTTCCATAGACCCGGGGCCCAGTGGCTCCCATGGTGGCGCTCTTATCAGCCGATCCATGGTGAATGTGCTGCAATAACTCCAGGTCATCAATGCTTTATCATTCTCATGAAAGATATTTGGTTTGATGGTTTTGTAAGCTGCAGAAGACAGGGAACCTTTTTGCTTGGGTGATTTCTGAATTGTGTTTTGAAGTCTTCCTAAAAGCCTAGTTAAAAAGCGAAGAAGGTAAAAATAAGAGTCTGTGCTTTACAGAGGTGTGATTATCTTAATGCAATGTTTTAGATAAACAAGAAAAATATAGACAGCTTTGCCTCGTTAATTACAAAGAATGTCTCCACTGGACTCCCCCGCCAGGCTGGTCCTGTGAACATTGACATCATTTCTACCTGGGGCTAACTCCCCGCCAGGCTGGTCCCGTGAACATTGCCATCATTTCTACCTGGGGCTAACTCCCCGCCAGGCTGGTCCTGTGAACATTGCCATCATTTCTACCTGGGGCTAACTCCCCGTCAGGCTGGCCCGTGAACATTGACATCATTTCTACCTGGGGCTAACTCCCCGCCAGGCTGGTCCTGTGAACATTGCCATCATTTCTACCTGGGGCTAACTCCCCACCAGGCTGGTCCCGTGCACATTGCCATCATTTCTACCTGGGGCTAACTCCCCGTCAGGCTGGCCCGTGAACATTGCCATCATTTCTACCTGGGGCTAACTCCCCGCCAGGCTGGTCCCGTGAACATTGTCATCATTTCTACCTGGGGCTAACTCCCCGTCAGGCTGGCCCGTGAACATTGCCATCATTTCTACCTGGGGCTAACTCCCCGCCAGGCTGGTCCCGTGAACATTGTCATCATTTCTACCTGGGGCTAACTCCCCGCCAGGCTGGTCCTGTGAACATTGCCATCATTTCTACCTGGGGCTAACTCCCCGCCAGGCTGGTCCTGTGAATATTGTCATCATTTCTACCTGGGGCTAACTCCCCGCCAGGCTGGTCCTGTGAACATTGCCATCATTTCTACCTGGGGCTAACTCCCCGCCAGGCTGGTCCCGTGAACATTGTCATCATTTCTACCTGGGGCTAACTCCCCGCCAGGCTGGTCCTGTGAACATTGCCATCATTTCTACCTGGGGCTAACTCCCCGTCAGGCTGGCCCGTGAACATTGACATCATTTCTACCTGGGGCTAACTCCCCGCCAGGCTGGTCCCTGGAACATTGCCATCATTTCTACCTGGGGCTAACTCCCGCCAGGCTGGTCCCGTGAACATTGTCATCATTTCTACCTGGGGCTAACTCCCCGCCAGGCTGGTCCTGTGAACATTGCCATCATTTCTACCTGGGGCTAACTCCCCGCCAGGCTGGTCCTGTGAACATTGTCATCATTTCTACCTGGGGCTAACTCCCCGTCAGGCTGGTCCCTGGAACATTGCCATCATTTCTACCTGGGGCTAACTCCCGCCAGGCTGGTCCCGTGAACATTGTCATCATTTCTACCTGGGGCTAACTCCCCGCCAGGCTGGTCCTGTGAACATTGCCATCATTTCTACCTGGGGCTAACTCCCCGTCAGGCTGGCCCGTGAACATTGACATCATTTCTACCTGGGGCTAACTCCCCGCCAGGCTGGTCCCTGGAACATTGCCATCATTTCTACCTGGGGCTAACTCCCCGCCAGGCTGGTCCTGTGAACATTGTCATCATTTCTACCTGGGGCTAACTCCCCGCCAGGCTGGTCCCGTGAACATTGTCATAATTTCTACCTGGGGCTAACTCCCCGCCAGGCTGGTCCTGTGAACACTGTCATCATTTCTACGTGGGGCTAACTCCCCACCAGGCTGGTCCCGTGCACATTGCCATCATTTCTACCTGGGGCTAACTCCCCGCCAGGCTGGTCCCTGGAACATTGCCATCATTTCTACCTGGGGCTAACTCCCCGCCAGGCTGGTCCCGTGAACATTGTCATAATTTCTACCTGGGGCTAACTCCCCGCCAGGCTGGTCCTGTGAACACTGTCATCATTTCTACGTGGGGCTAACTCCCCACCAGGCTGGTCCCGTGCACATTGCCATCATTTCTACCTGGGGCTAACTCCCCGCCAGGCTGGTCCCTGGAACATTGCCATCATTTCTACCTGGGGCTAACTCCCCGCCAGGCTGGTCCCTGGAACATTGTCATCATTTCTACCTGGGGCTAACTCCCCGCCAGGCTGGTCCTGTGAACACTGTCATCATTTCTACCTGGGGCTAACTCCCCGCCAGGCTGGTCCCGTGAACATTGCCATCATTTCTACCTGGGGCTAACTCCCCGCCAGGCTGGTCCCGTGAACATTGCCATCATTTCTACCTGGGGCTAACTCCCCGCCAGGCTGGTCCCTGGAACATTGTCATCATTTCTACCTGGGGCTAACTCCCCGCCAGGCTGGTCCTGTGAACGTTGTCATCATTTCTACCTGGGGCTAACTCCCCGCCAGGCTGGTCCTGTGAATATTGTCATCATTTCTACCTGGGGCTAACTCCCCGCCAGGCTGGTCCTGTGAATATTGTCATCATTTCTACCTGGGGCTAGGGGCGGAGTGAATCTGCTGGTAGAGTCAGCCTCTCTTCATGTTTGGCACCCCATTTTGATAAGCATTTCCACTGGGGAGGGGCATTGATTCCTCAGGTTTGCCGAGGCAGACCCCGTCCATGTTTGGGGTTCTCCTTCGAGAGTAAACATTTCCCATGTTGGAGGGGCAGTGACTCCTCTGATTTGCTGAGGCAGCCCCCTGTTCATGTTTGGCGGCCTCCTTCGGGATTAAAACGCTCGGAAAAGGTATAAATTATGGCATAATACGGTATAGGGTACATACTGCTAAGGGTGAAGCTGACGGCGGCACAGGGGCCTGCGCTCGGCCCATTGCCGTTACTGGGCCCGTGTTTGCTTCCCTGGGCAGAGTGCTTCATTAGTGGCCCTCTGCAAGCAACTGTGTTTGCTGGAGAATTCTGGCGAAATTCAACACTATTTACTCCCTGATGAGAATCGTAAACTGCGTACCCCATAGTAATATCCTAAAGTCCTCATCCCATAAAAAAATCTGAAATTTGCGTCGGGTGAAGTGCCTCTAACTCCCAAAAGGTGCCGCCGGGTGTATTTTGCTCCCTTGAGCTTGTGGTCTTCCCCTCGCAAAGTCTGCACATTTCCAAATAGGCTAGATGACAAGATTATGCTATTTGTACCTTATTGCTCTTGTTTGATCTGTGGGTTAAAAAAACTATCGTCTGCAGAACCCTGACATTACATGATGACTGGAAACGTGAGAGGTGTTACTCCTCCGCATTGGAAAGTGTAGCAACCAGAGCAGAAATGGCCCTGTCTTTGCTGCAATGTATGTCCCCCGGGGCGACGCGCTCCGACGGCCGCTCCGGCAGTACCCCGGGCCGACGCGCTCCGACGGCCGCTCCGGCAGTACCCCGGGGCGACGCGCTCCGGCAGTACCCCGGGGCGACGCGCTCTGATGGCAGCTCCGGCAGTACCCCGGGCCGACGCGCCCTGACGGCCGCTCCGGCAGTACCCCGGGGCGACGCGCTCTGATGGCAGCTCCGGCAGTACCCCCGGGGCGACGCGCTCTGACGGCCGCTCCGGCAGTACCCCCGGGGCGACGCGCTCCGGCAGTACCCCGGGCCGACGCGCCCTGACGGCCGCTCCGGCAGTACCCCCGGGGCGACGCGCTCCGGCAGTACCCCGGGCCGACGCGCCCTGACGGCCGCTCCGGCAGTACCCCCGGGGCGACGCGCTCCGGCAGTACTCCCGGGCCGACGCGCCCTGACGGCCGCTCCGGCAGTACCCCGGGGCGACGCGCTCTGATGGCAGCTCCGGCAGTACCCCGGGGCGACGCGCTCCGGCAGTACCCCGGGGCGACGCGCCCTGACGGCCGCTCCGGCAGTACCCCCGGGCGACGCGCTCTGACGGCTGCTCCGGCAGTACCCCCCGGGCGACGCGCTCTTAAGGCAGCTCCGGCAGTACCCCCGGGGCGACGCGCTCTGACGGCCGCTCCGGCAGTACCCCCGGGCGACGCGCTCTTAAGGCAGCTCCGGCAGTACCCGGGGCGACGCGCTCTGACGGCCGCTCCCGCAGTACCCCCGGGGCGACGTGTTCCGATCCTGGGTAATGCAGCACTTTTTGTCCTTACGCCTGGCTTCATTGTACGTGCTCGGGAAACCTAGTCGGGAAATGTAAGACTAGCACTTTGAGTAGTGGTCATTCTGATTACAAACTCCTGTGTCACAAAGCCAAGCAGGTCTGCATCAATTCGTAAGTTTTTCGAAGCGAGGATTGCGGAGCGTGAACTTTGTACCTTCTGATTCCAGGGCGGCTCATTAGAAGTGAAAAAGTCGCGAGGGTAGTATTTGAGACCAGTTGATATGAGTCTAACTGGCGTATTTTTATGATGTGGGATTAACAGGGCGTGGTGTTCTTTGTACTGAAGAATACAGTCTAGAAGAGAATTGAAACTCTGACGGGCGTTGGAATTCGCTTGATTCTGGTTGCAGACTGATAAGCTCCTACCGCTACACTGAATGGTGCTGGTCATGTCTGTTTAGCGCTTCACTAGTTCACCCGTCCACCATGCGTTGAGGAAATCTCGCCAGCGGTTGGGCGTGCACGTGACAGTCTGTTCATTAGCCCCTGTCGTATATACTTCCGGTCCGCCTCTACTCCCCACCTCTCATCTTTTGCTGTGCCGCACGCTATAACTGTAGGTATTTGCTCTCGCCTCCCCCTCCTCGTAGGACGTGGGGTGATAATGACGTCAAAATGGCATATCAGACTAGCATTTCATAAACCTGGGTGCTGATTCTATGATATATTTGGGAAGGAAAACTCTAATGGACCTAGGCTCTAATATTTATTTAAAATCCTGGCACCTTGGCTTGAAGTTTTACCTTTTCGTCCTCCAGACCAGTGCATTTCAGTACGCCATCGGGACAAGCTGAGGGATGTAACTTTGTAAATAGCACTGAGGATGCAACTTTTGAGAAGGAGCCTTGTTTCGTACGCTTAAGAGCACGGGCGTCGCCACGGATTGTCGAGTGGGGGGGCGAAGCCTAAGTAGGGGGAGGCAGGACCAGTGGTGAAACCCTTGAAAACCCCTACGTCCGCTTCGGCATTTTCAATGGTATTTGCGGCCAAAGTGGGGGGCCGGCCCCCACTTTCCAAGAGTGGGGGCCCGACACCCCAGCCCCGGTGGGGACGTCCCTGCTTAAGAGCCCCAGATCCCATCCTGGGAGTGTCGCTACTCGCATGATGGGACACAGGGGGCGGGAGCGGGACAGGAAACACTTCAAAGGTCGCCTTGCACGGTTCAGATGCCCTACGAGAGAAAATGTGGGAATCCAAGCACATGGTTGGGGGTGCAAAACTTTGCATTTCCTTAACCTATGTACGGCTGTCGTTGCGTTCTTGCGACAAAAACATGCCTTGGTATACTTGGTGTTCACGGAGCGGGAGCGACTTCCGGATAAAAAATCTAGCACGAGCCAACGCACGCACCATTGTTGCGCACGAGACATGAGACCGATGAGACCAACATATTTCCAGAATCGATCGTCAGTCATTGATGGAAGCTGGAAGAAGGGAGTGGTGATTTCTCTTTTACGGCCAATATCTACGGTGAGTAGTAAATGGGTTACGTGTACAACGTTACGCTCCTGACAAACTCCTCATACCGACAATAATCTTTAAATTCCGACACGTTTTTAAACAAATGGCACATAATTTTCAAGGTTAAGCTATTATGAGGTCATTTTGAGCATGAACAATTTTCTATAAGTGGACATAACGACTTCAAATAAGCTTGAGTGACGCTGATCTTCAGATGGGGCTTAGGAGTGGGAGGAAGGCCGAGCCGCCACCGCCCAGTAGGGCACTTCCGACTCCGAGTCAGAAGCCTCTTAAGTCCAGCAAGCCCGCTTCAAGAGCGGCTGTCCCCGTGGCTAAGAATGAGTATGACCTGGGTGTCGCCTTCCCGTCGATGCACATGTTTCGCCCCGCCGAAAAGCTGCCCACTCTGTCTAGCACGGTTGGGGTGCTACGATACTACAGCAGCCAGAGGCAAACCAGGAAAGGAGTCCGGTCAGATCAGGCTTCTAGGGAGGTGGCAAACATTTTAACCGCAAAGTGGCACCATGACACGCTTCCTGCGTCAGCTTCGAGACTCTGGTTTACTGGCTGGTGAAGCTGTACAGGAGGTCCTCCTCAGTAGTCGAGACATGAGAAGGACGGACGAAAAAACGGGTAGAGCGTAAAGCAATACAAGGAGCTTGTTTCGGAGAAGGATAAGCTTACGACATTATCGAGGAGGTTGAGACAAAGAGGGAGGAGAAGCAGCACGAGTGGGGGCGAGCATGGGCAAGATGAAGGGAAATCTACTTGGTGGGACATGAGGAGTGACAGGAAGATGGAGTGCGGTGGCTCAGTGGATCCAGTCTGGTACCCGGCGGTCATGAAGAAGAGGCGGCAGGAAGGAGCTGAAGGAGAGAAACAGGGAGGACATGTCTAGGCAGTTTCAATTCAGGCCGCTCTCTGAGATAGAATAACTTTTTAGATGAGAGAGGGGAATATGAAGTCCAGTGAGAGTGGTAGGAGTGGTAACAGTGACGATGAAGATGATGTAATTTCTGAAGATGTTGAAAAAGAAAGGAACGTAGAAGTTATTAATAATTATTGGGGCTTATCGACGCACCAACTGTCAGGGTCATATGGCGTCGCCAACTCTTTCCCTGTTGGAAGGGTTTCTCGGGAGCCAGCTTGCTCCTTGTTCAGGGAAGCCGTTGGGCTTTGAACCCAGGTCGGCTGCGTGGCAGCCAGCCTCGCTGACACCCACCACCCCGCCCCAACCGTGAAGTTACCGATGATATGAACCAGTTAGGGAAAAAACGAGGGTTTACAGAAAAGGTTGATGACCAGGATGGCCCCATGCCCTCCACATACAGGCATGTGAGGCTCCAGTGGAAAGAAAGGTAAGGGATAAGGGGTAAGGGTCTACACAGGAGTGGTCTGGCATCAAGTGGTAGGGCCTCTTGCTTACTGAATCGGTCAAAGCTGTTGTAGAGTTGGCCAACTCTTGAATTGCAGGACCTGGAAGGTCCCAGGAGAGGATGCTCAAAGCTTTGACGTGGACACGATGCCCCACGTGAAAAACAGAGAGATGTTGAACATGCTGGAGGCCCAGTCCTTGGACCTACTGGTGGACAGGATGGCGCAGGGCAAAGTGGAAGGAGAACCCTCACCCACTACACCGACTCAAGTACCAAGAAGCAAGGGGATGTCTCTATGGTGCTGCTCGGCGAGCGTATGGAACGGCAAGTGCCGGACTACGGAAATGTTACAGAGAGTCCCTTGAGAACTTGACACCTCTGAGGAAGAAGAGGAGGTGTGATGCCTGCCTGAGGCACAATGCAAAGTTATAGGAGTTCAATAAATATGGAAATAGGATCATTTACTTCCAGCGTTTATTGGCCTGACTGGCCTCCACCAAAGTGGCCAGTTGCATGCTAAACTCAGTTTGCCACAAAACTTTGGTCCAAGGTGCCGGGGTTTTAAAATTAAGTTAGAGAGCTCAAACTTTCACAATGTTTATGTATACATACAAAGATCATTTTACCAGGTTTGTGGGAAATTCTAAAATGCGATTATCACCCCACCCTATCCTCGGCGTGTCTCCGCATGATCCTGCCTCTGTCGGCAGCGACGGCCAGACAATTACCCCGCCGAGCACACGCCTCCGCAGTCAAGTAAGGGTAGGGCGCGCGCTCGTGCAGCCGTCGGCAGCGACGTTTGCCCGGCGGCGGTCGATGGCGCGGCCGGCGAGCGGCAGTGCCAGCGCCTGCTCCCACCCTGCCGCGATGATAGACGACGTCCAAGCAGTGAGCGGAACTGGCCCGGTCAGGCGGCGGTCGGCCCTGCGGCCGTCCTGACGGCATAAGCGCAGCCACGCCACGGCCGGCCGGCGTCCCGCCTGAGAGTCCGCCGCAGACATCTGACTTCTGACGCCGCTCTGGGAGCAGCTGCCATCACCGATCTGGGCTGTGGCACCTGCTGAGACTGGCGGGCGTGGATCGGATCTGGGCTGTAGCACCCCTGACTGAGATTGGCGGACGTGGAGGGATCTGGGCTGTAGCACCTGCTGAGACTGGCGGGCGTGGATGGATCTAGGCTGTAGCACCTGCTCCGAGACTGGCGGGCGTGGATGGATCTGGACTGTAGCACCTGCTGAGACTGGCGGGCGTGGATGGATCTGGGCTGTAGCACCTACTGAGACTGGCGGGCGTGGATGGATCTGGGCTGTAGCACCTGCTGAGACTGGCGGGCGTGGATGGATCTGGGCTGTAGCTTACCTGCTGAGGTTGGCGGGCGTGGTGACTTTCTTGGTTTCGTGCCCGTTTTATTCAGATATACTTAACATTGCTATTGGGGTGGCTAGATAAGGTATGCAGTCATCGGGCCAAGGATGCAAAGAAATAGAAATTAGGGAACCTTTTGTAGGGGGAGATGGCAAAGTGTTACTTTATACTTTTTGAAGTCCTTTGTCTTGGGCTGATCGGTGCAAAGAGCTAGTTGCAATGTAATTTTTCCATCAGAAGAACGCGGGGTCGCTTTCGTTTTGCTACGTATGCTGTCAGTATTCCTGATATGTAATGTTCACAGGAGGCCCTGTGGCAAACATCAGAATAGTATTTATCCCAAAAAAGTATTTATCCGAAAATAGTATTCTCCTGGCGTATATGCCCCTGGGCTTAGGTTTTCATTGTCCCAGTTCAGAGACCCATTGGTAACTCTGGGTGTTCGAAATGGAGGCAATGATACTTGGCGTTTCGTGTGTTGCAGGGGTGCTGCATTTATATATCTCTGGGGGTGCTTGGGCTTACCTCCAAAGAAATGTCAAAATTATGTTTAACATTTATATTTTTTTCGATTTCAGTTATAACTGGTTTTAATTGGCTTCTAGTTTCTTTTAGGCAGACCAACAGACCTTTGCAAAACTAAAACAAATTTACTGTAGTGACTTTTATAACTAGTATTTGTTTTTCTCAATTTGAGCAACCGTAATCATTTAAAATCCAGCCACTGGTACGTAATTTTTATCAAAGTTTCCTGTTTTCCATGCATCAGTTACATGTTGAAGCCATTAAAGGGAATGCGGCACCTTGGTCGAATCCGGAATTTAGTGTAATTATGAGCATTTTTAGCCGAAAAACCATGAAAACGACCATGGTAAAAATGAACCATGAAAACGATCGGAAAAAATGTACAATAGGCTCAATATTTTGTTTTAAAACGTTCCTCGAGGGTAAGAAATAAACCTCTCTGCCTGTGGATGACGTCTTGAATCTGCTATTACTACCATATTTAATAGGTTTCAAGGGTTTCAATTGGCCGAGCTACTCACCGTGACGTCAGCATGTCGTCACACCAACAGTGGGCAACTGTGGCCTGCTGCTAAGGGTATCTTTTTGGTCCATTTCAGGTAGGTTTTGTAGCTTTTCTCTACGGAAATTTTGAGTTTCCGCTGGTGAGAACCACCATCTTGGAGGTAAGGAGTCAGTGGCACAACAATTGGCCAAAACTGACAAACGATTCACATTTCACAAATTTCCGATAGAGGCTATGAAGAGCTCGGTTAAAGATGGCTCGGTGCCCAAGCCTCAGCCAGTTTGTCACTCTGTGACAGCTGGATGGTATTCGATCGCCTGAATCTGAAAGATTCTGACCAGAAATGGCTCCGTTGAGAAGTTATGGTGACTGGTATAGCTTCCCCGGTTTCAAGGTACTCCAGAACCTACTGTGATGAACTATCTCACAGGAGTGTGGTGTGAAGCTGGTGGAAGATTTCGTGAGCCATCCAAAGGGTAAAAATATGCAACAGGATTTTCTTCTAGCAGAATCAAAACTCTTAAATAGTTCGCAGGAGAACAGAGAGAAGCACCTGCCTCAACGACGTTTTCCAACAGATATGTTACCAGAGTAAACGTTCGCCTCCGGAAGTCATCCCTGTTCTGTGAGGATTTGATAATTGCTATGCTGCTGGACCATGTAATTCCAGGTCTTATGTACGGAATAGCATGTATTCAACATGTTACGCTGCAAATAGATCTGACAAGTAAATGCCTGCATCTTAAAGCCCATCTACAGTTCTCATACGCACTGCATCATGCCACGCTGTCTTTGCTGGTAGGGTATACACCCCTTTCATCCCGAATTTAACAACGGGAGACTGCAACGCCGGGCGGCTAATCTGACGCCTGAAACATGAAATCTTTAACTTGTTTTGAAGAGTGGCGATCTTTCCCGTTGTCGTAGGCGCTTTGAATTTGGCTCATTGAAATCAGAATTGAATATGTAATGGGAAAAAGTGGGTTCCAGTCTGAAAAAGTAAAAAAAAGTTTTTTTAACGCCGCAGTGGTGCAGTGTGCTGGAGTCAGACTAAGCTAGAAAATCATTGCCGGGTTCCGCAGGGGTGAATGGCGTCATTATGAGGACATAAAACGTATCATCCCGACATTGTGTTGTTACGTAACTATAATACTGCCTGTAAAAGACTCCCCTGTCAATCGAATTGTCTAGCCAATGCAACATTGTCATCGGCTTCTCCAGCGACGGAGCGGCACATACCGAGGCCGCAGGCCCGCGGTTTTACGTTGTTGAAGTCTGTTCTGGGGGCTGGCATCCAGACTTGACAATTTTATGGATAAAGGACACTGTCCAAAGAATAAGCCCCTCGGCTGCAAATTTTCGAAATTTCCAAAGTTTGCTCAGTTATTTGGATTATGTATTTTCTAACTTTTTTGTAATTTGCTCTGCAGCTGCTCAAACCTGCCTCCTTTCCTACGTCGGGGCAATTTGTAGTTCATACAAAAAATGGAAAAACAATTTAGCTTCTGAATTAGCTTTTAAATACACCCTAAATTTCACGGAAATCTGATAATCTAATATATAAGCTCAGGATATCTGAAGCTACGGCATTTAAGGTTCTAATCGAATATCTGCATATAGGCCTGTTCGTGCGCAGTCCTGAATTAACACAAAACAAAATGAAAGCGGAAATTGCTAGGGTAATTTTGTCGAATTTCGGGGGGGTCTTTTTCTTATAATATCATTCAAACCCCTATATCCTGGAGCAGGGGCGGACGTAGGCTCTAGTTTTGGGGGGCCAAACCCATGTCTGGCTCTCCCTGGGGGAGAGGTTGGGACGTGCCAGTTTTGGCATTCGAAAGACCTAGTATAAGCTGCCTCTCCAAGTATATGATTGCTTTCCTGGAGGGAGGGGGAGGGGGTGGGTTAAGCGCAGATTTAAGTGCTCGACAGACCTAGTGTGAACACCTTTTTTTCCAAATTCTCTGGCCTTTGGGTAGCAAAGATAGTTTGCCCCCTT